>APFE031523384.1:1129-16869 GCA_000404065.3 Pinus taeda | reverse complement strand
TAGACTTGACATTATGTTTAGATATGAAAAATTCAAGAACAAGGAAATATTTTAGATACGATGCATCACGATTTGATTCTTAATCATAATTCTAAAATCTATCTAAAGGCATGTGTAAAACTATTTGCTCCATTAAAACTTTAGCTAAAACACCATTCAATAATGAAACACCTTTGGGTGCAATCATTACCTTCAGGCACTTTGGTGTAGTGAATAAAGTACAAACATGCAACCTTTTTTGTCAATCTACCTTTGGGTCAGACTAACATATCCATGAACTAACGACCATCGCTACTCCATGTGTGTTGCAACTAATTTTCATACACTACCCTTACGCACCAAACAACTTAGCAGGCGCCAACCCTCCTTTGGGAAAGCTAACACCCACGTCCATTGCCAACACGTCAATTCAACTTGTCATGAGTCACCCTTGCAATCGTCTTACAGAGAGTGGTTCGTTTGCGAACATCAATGCTTGACTCATGCGAAAACAACACATGTATACTTTAAAAAAAACGCCTTTAGTTAGATTCCAAAATTAGTAAAACTTTAGCAATTTCTACAATGATTACCTTTTAGAAATGCTTCAATAATTTATTTAGAGAATACTAAATAATTTTATGGTTGCCATGATTAGCATCATTGTGAAAAAAAAAAAAAAAAAATCATTTGAAAAATTTCACAATGCTATAAGAAAATTTAAAATTTAATTCACTTTTAATTTGATTAAGAAATTTTGATGCAGAAACAAAGTTTGTTCCCTCCTATAAAGAACTCTTTCAATTTCAATAATCCTGATGAGCTTCTAGGCCAACACTCTTTAGTCGACGGTTTGTTGAGATGAGTTTTTACAAGAAAAAATGAAAAAATATATTCAATTTCGTCTGATAATACAAATTCACAATATATCAGTGATCTGGAATGACATATTTCTGCGCAACGCTGTAAAAAAAAAGGGAAGAACTTATATTTCATATTAGCAATTTCATAATGCTATCAGAAAAATTTAAAAGTTAATCGGGGCGGCAGAGTTTATTCCCCTCTTAAATTGGAAATACATTCAATTTCGTCTCACAAAAAAAATTAAGAATACGTCAATGCTTTTTTTTTTTTTTTACATGATAGAATTTTGGTAAAAAGTTTTATTCAGGGTGAATTGAAATCAAAATCAAGACCAGGGAAAAAGAAGCTCCACCATAGTCTTTTAGTAAAAAACAAAGACACCAAGAGGTGGAGGGTATCTTATATCGGTTGATTTCACAAGCCATGTCAATGTTGAAAATGTCACGCTGAATTCGTGAAATTTCACACGTTGCAAGACGGATCAGGTTCCCTACATACATATGCACTTCGTGCATTCACATACATTGCACAGCTGTAACCATACCCTACAGGAAAAATGACCTGCAAAGTAACTTAACTAGCTGGATCTCCTATCATCTTAGGGAGACAGATCTGGATCAATTTCGCTTAGAATAACAACCCATGGAATTATATATTCCAACGATAACTTATTACACCCATGAATCAGAAATGTTGCAGATGTGCTAAAATATCAGAGAACAAAATGGGGATTTATGCAAACATTTCTAGTTCTGATAAATTCAATGAAAATAACTAAAGCAGGTAAACGCCACCGATATAAAGAGAACAGTTCAGATCCTATAAACCCCAAACATTGCCGAAATGTGAATTTTCACTGGGAGGCCTACAAAAGGTCGGATCTCTACCAATCATAATGCTTTTCACTTCCCGAAAGGACAATACCCAAATTAGATCCACCGATATTTCCAGATCTTATTTGACTTCCGGCAATCCAAAGTAGATCAAACGTATATTTCATTTTACATACGGCAATTCAAAGTAAATTCAACATATGTATTTTTATAACCAATCTGCTAAGCCATTTCTGACATCGAAACAGATAATAATGGTGTCCACAAAAGATGAAGAAAGAAAAGGGATTTAATAGTGTACAGAAACAGACCTTGTTGAAGTCCTGAGGGGCTACACCAGGAAGATAGAAGCAATTTGCAGCGGAGACTAAAAATACAAGTAGCAGAGTGCAAAACAAACTCCCAAGAAGCCATTGAGCGAGGGCTCAACTTGCAAGAGCTTTCGAGAACCACAAAACCGAAATAAACTGCAATTCTTACATAAGGGTGCTCTGATACCACTTGTTGGTTTTAAATTTGTGGATTTTCCTAATTACTTTAAACCCTAACCAAGATCTACTCCTTTGCAAAAAATTAAAATTAATGCACAACGGAACTTACTTTCCATCTTCAAAGGCTCCTGGTCTTGACTTGAGTTGTTGGCTCTTGAATCCTTCCAAGAGGTTGCAAATCCTTTTCTCTGGCTATCCTTATCGAGTATCAAGTCTTCAATGGAGCAGACAATTTTCTGAGATGATTGCAAGCCTTGGAGACTCAGCCCTTTTATAGCAGTCCCAATCCTATGGCAGCCGAAATTTGGCTGTCCAGATTTCTTGACAGCCAAATTTCGGCTGTCAAGAAATTTATTACTGCTATTATTTCAATCAATTATAATCAGTCCATTAACAATTATAATTGATTAACATTATTCTATATGTATTTGTATCCAAATCCTTATTTAAATACGTTTAATGCCATAACTTAATTAATCACATTATTTGGCATATTTAATCATTACATAAATGTAATCTCGCTGACAGTATTTGATATCATAATCATAATGCATGCATGTCCAACCTAATTATTGTAATTAGACGTCTCTAAATCCAACAGGTAGCTGATTGTGGTCAGACTCCAGTTGATTATGAGCTCTCCCAGAAAAGAAAATTGTGCTTGTCGATCTGCCAGGCCACTGCTGCTCCTGCACTCTGCACGCCTTTGTAGAACCCACTATATCTGCTCAGAGTCTGCGAATCATCTGCCAAAGCTCCAATCGTCCAATAACAAAGTGTCTGGAACATGGAGTCCAGTAATCCATAGTTGAAATATAGAACAAATGGCCCTGCAAAAGCAGGGCCGGAGTCTTTGAAATCGATCTCCTGTAAGGGCTTATCCCTAGTATATCTCAGTTGATTTGCGAGCCCTCCTCCCCAGATTGCTGTCCCAAGTATTGCAACGATGGCCACGCCCAGAAACCCCCTTTTCTTCCTACTCAGGACGCTGAAATCCAGAACGTACCCAATTGCCACAGACCCTAACATCTGTGCGCCCCAGTAAAAGACATTGTTGAATCCTCTGGTTCTCACTGTGAAGATCTTTCCATTGACATTATTGAATTGATAAGTGTAAAAGAAGTTGCTGGCCCATGCAACAGGGAAGAGTAGCAGCATCTTCCAGTTTGAGAATAGCTTAAGAATCTCCATGGCCTCGGTGTTCACATTAGAGTACTTAATCACAGTAGCCCTGCTACCGTCGTCCCTAACCACTTTGCTGGATGGAAGCAGAGCCATTGTCAGAATAGTCCCAAAGGCCATGAAGCACATGAAGGCTATATAGGTTCCATCACTTACGGACCCGGCCGTGCTGTGATAATTCAATATAAAGGGAATGAAACCGCCTATGACTCCTCCCAAATTGAATATACTCCAGAACAGCGAAATGTACCTGCCCTTTTTATCCTCGGTCGGATACGAGGTCATAATCGATCCCTGCCCAGCCCATAGCAATCCAGTTCCCACTCCCAGAATCCCTCCTGCAATAACAGCAAACGTCTCATTCTGGTAGTGATTGTAATAGAGAAACGAACCGGCATAGAGCATATAAGTGGAGGACCCTACGAAGAGGGTTACATGGGGGCCGAGGAGGTTGTAAATCCCGCCGCCCAATATCCCGAACACTGCAAACGTCGTATACGGGGCAGTGTTGGCGTCGTTCGCGGCCTGGTCGTCTTCCTGCCCACCTCCCCCCATTCCGGAAAGGACGTTGAACATGCCCGGGCAGCAGAAGCACACCATTGCAATCAGGACCACCTGTGTCACAGGGGAATTGTAGCGGAACCATCTGGGAGGAGGAACCCCTGTAGGTCCCTCTTCTTCATCGCAATTGCCCAATTTTCCATATAGAGTCATGGCCGATATTACTATTCGGGCAGATTTCTAAGCAGCCTGCGAGAATCCCTAATCAATACAATCGATTTTTCAGAATTTTTTTAGATGACTAATAATCAGAGAGTTCCCTTTGAACCATTAAAATCAGAGCTTCTTAGAGCCCGGCAATGGGGAGTCCCGATTTCTGACTGCGCGGCCTGACAATTGATTAAAACGCCTTCCCATCGGGCAATTTTCTTCCCTTTTCTGCGACTCTCTGTGCAATTCTGGATTGCGGAGGATGCAATTTCGTTGACAAATTCATAGAAACATAAATTGGTGAATTTTAAATATTATACAGATTTATGGTTTATCATATTATAAAATTTAAAAATACATTTTATCAAAATTAGATGCATTTTTTCACATCAATGTTCAATTTAAAAATATATTTCTGAAAAAGTCAACCAGCACCGTTGTGGTTGATCGTTTTCTCCTTCGGGTTTGAATGTTAGTTGTCACTGGTTAGTCCTTGAGTGTTGAGTGAGAAGAGCAGTTCCGAGGAGGTAGGGTAGGGTTTTTAGGTGAAGCTATGGTCAATTTTTATATTGAAGCTGCTCTCCTATTGCCGAATGAAATGGATGGAATGATAGGTAACAGTCAACTTCAACTCATATGATGAGGGATTGAATATCAATGGTTCACTGTGGTCACTGAAAGATGCCTTACCGCAAACTCTGAAAAATACCTCTCGCGGCATGTTCAATGCGATGACCGTGCTCTTATATTTCTGGACATCATGGTTGAAAAAATTATCCATCCACTTCGTGGTTTTACATAAGCAACCTTTTCTTAACCTATTAAAAATCTGTGGTGTTATATATACATATTTTAAGTAAATAAGTTTATTTAGATATTTTTTTTTATTTTTGCAATGTGGCAATGGCATGGGATTATAGTAATCAGTTTGATGCATTTGATATTAGTTAGTTTTCATGTTTGTTCACTTTTATGTTCATTACTTTGAGATTAATTTTTTCTTATTCAACTTCAGGGTCTTTTTGGCCTCTTCCCGAGGTGGAAGAGGCTGGACTATATAATATTTTGAGTTTACGAAGTTCATTTTTTTGAAATATTTTGCACTGGGAACTAATGTTAACATTAATTTGAGCTCATTAATGCTATGTATTATTAAGGTTTATTTGCTATGGTTGCAGATAGTTGCATGCAGCTTATTAAGGTTTATTTGGTTTATTTGCTATGGTCGCAGGTAGTTGCATAGAGCACCTACAGGATTACAGGTGTATGTATGAGCATAGATCCAACTAGATGGATGCTCTGGGACTCTCCCTGAGACTCAATCAACATTCTGGGTTGTCTGAGACTCAATCACACACTGTGGGACTCTTCATTTTGGGTCGCCTCAGATTGTTGGTTAAGGATCTGTGTGAAGGAAACCTAGGACAGTCAAAGGGGGGTCGCTATGGAACGGGCAAAAATTGAAACTATTGTAGTTGATTAAGGATCTGTGCAAAGGAAAACCTAGGACAGTCAAAGGGCGTTGGCTATGGAACAGGAAAAAGTTGTGTTGGATCAAGGTAATCAACAGAATCTGCTACTAAACCACACGAACCACCTGCTTCTCTTGTTATCTTGGCTTCTCCTACGACTTAAGGTGGACAAGGGAGTGGGTTCATTAAGGTGTGGGAAATGTTGCAAATATGGATTCGGATGGGTCATATCATGTTTATATCTATTCTCAGCGACACGAAGGTTCGCCACTTGTGCCCTCTACTACATCTCAACATCACCGAATCGACATAGTGAATCGACACAGTCACTGCCTGATTCAAAAACTTTTGGCTATTGGGACTAGACTGTTGTTGGTGAGCTGTGAGTTTCCCTATCTCCGGCCTCCTTCGTAACTAGATCTGCCCGGTCATGGTCTCTTTAGACAGAGGGGACCTACTTTGAGAGCCCTAAAAGCCTCGTTGAAAGAGTAACCCTAAAGAGGAGTAGAGAAATTCCAGTTTGGGCACAGAAGCCCTATTTGACTGCCTTCTTTGTTCCATCAACAGACTCTTTGCATCATCTGGTAGCATGCCCTCCTACAACATTGTCTGCCTGCCTAGCAATAGTAATAACAAAGTACTGGAGCAGAGTAATATGTCATTATATACAATGGGATGGGAAGGAAACAGACAGATCAAGCAGGATTTTCTTATCCATGCAAGCAGTGACGGGGGAAGGAACAGAAAGTGGAGCACTGAGGCTTATTATTAGAACTAAACAGTGAGGTAATATGGCATCTGTTCGGGAACCTTTGACATTTGCGCTAGTTAAGCTAGTTAGGCCGATTTGATGGAGGTTAATGCAAATCAGATCATTTATATGTGTTCCTTGTTAATAATTCATTGTTAACACATCTCATTCGATTCAACATTATGCATGTAGAGTCGTGATATGTGTGATATG
Organism: Pinus taeda; assembly: GCA_000404065.3. Classification (NCBI taxonomy): domain Eukaryota; kingdom Viridiplantae; phylum Streptophyta; class Pinopsida; order Pinales; family Pinaceae; genus Pinus; species Pinus taeda. The sequence continues at coordinate 10,373 of APFE031523384.1, read as the reverse complement.
TGTAAGTTACTATTGTTGTTATATAATTCGGTTGTTGTCAATAAAGTTCTATTGTCTGAAAATCAATTAGTAGTGACCTGAGTGCTTCCACTTTTGTTTTTGCTTCGGCTTGACTTCGTTGGTGTATAGTAAGTAAGTAAAAGCATTACTGATTAGACTCTATATACATGATTTCCCTAGGACATTTTTTGACCAACCACTCTATTTCTTTTACTTTCACACTCACATAGGAACGTCATGCCTTCTTTCAAAGCCTCATGGATTTGCCTTAGCTAGAGGGTGCCTCGAATGTGAGCCTTGCCATGCCTTATGTAACGAATACCTAATAGCTACAGTGAAAAGTGCCTTTTGTTACCATTTTTGTTTGTGTACCCAGCAGTGGCTTGCTATGTCTCCCGCCTGATGCCATGATATGTAATACCCTAATAATGATGCAAGAAAGGTTTAATGTAGCAGTGGAGATAGACCCCTTGGTGACTGAACTGAAAGCTCATGAAGCCCAATCTTTGAGGGCGGAGTTTGTCTCCTTTTTGAGGCCCTACTTCTAGGAAATGTATCTATATATAGGTCTCTCCTCTTGTTGTTTTTTCCTATCCTCCATTAGTGGATAATCTATATTATATATTAACTCTTATTATTTAACCTCCTAAATATAATACTAGTCACTTTTAAAATAAGAAAAACATCCTAATAGGAGTGGAAAATTTTCCTTGGAGTGAAGCGAATAGTTGGGAATTTCGGTCCATAGAGAAAGTGAATTTTATAATAAGAAAATCATCCTAATAGGAAAGAAGAAATTTCCTTAGGGTGAAGGGAATAGACGGCAAGTTCATTCCATGGAGGAGAAGTGTGGGATATTTTGGTCTTAAGGAAGTAGTGAGCTCATGGTATTAATTTAAATACCATTTAATATCTTCAAAAGATTTGTCTATAGGGTGTGGGGGGGTGGGTCTAGATATACATGGTGGAGTAAAAATAGACACCTCATTAACCACTTATACGTCTACAATGGGAAATAGGTCATCTAATCATTTAGAAAAGAATATAGTGAAAAAATTTAGGAAATAAAACAAATTAAAGAGATCCCTAAGAGGGGATTGATATCAATGATTATTATTTCATGATATGTCCTTGATGCTATCACATCAACACTCCCTCTCACTGAGAGAGACATTCTCAACCACTCAAAACATTGTCCTCGAAGAATGCAAACGTCATCATGGGACAAAGGCTTTATCAACATCCTGTTCATTTGTAGAATAGTACTGGAGCCACACCTCTCGCTTTTGTACCATGTTTTGGTTCTATATCTCAGTGTGTTTCAATCTTTCATCATGGTTGTCACCTGCACCTAATCTACCAATCCTACAAGTGAAGCCATACAACTTCATAACTCACCAACCAATATGCAATATACTTGGAATCTATAGTACTGAGTGCAACATATATTTTCTTTTTTCTCATCCAAGAAATCATAGCAGATCCTAAACTAAAGCAACATCCTAATGTACTCTTTTAGTCTCCTGCACTAACTGCCTAATCTAAATTTGTGTATCTTACAATTACACTTCATTACCTCAATCTATGTCCAATTGTACCATGTAGGTATTTTAACAAATGTTAAGCTACATATCTCTGGCTCAAATATAAACTGACAAATTTCCTTTGTTGGAACCACCACCATGGATACTTTTTGGTCACCTTGAGTTGATGTTTTGTTTGACCAAGGAGGTAGTGTATCAAGTCTAAGTACTTTATCTCGAAATAATAGGTCAACTCCATCTGAATATGAACCAAGGATTTTCGCTTCCTCTATCACGTGAGTCCTTCTTCTCTTGTTAGTAACAAGTGACATGATAAAAAAATTGAACTTGATCCAATAATCCAAGAATATCAACTCTGATGAGCCTATACATATCCTTCTTCTATTTGCAAGCAAGATACTCCTTCATGTACCTCAAAACTTGAGGTAACTACATGTACAATTCTTCTTTAATTACTTCATTGAGGAAAATAACCTTTACATCCATCTGATGTTATCTTCAGCTAAAATCATAGGGATAATTATTCTAATAGAATTGAACCTCGCAATTTGGAGCAAATGTCTTAACATAGTCTTCTCCCTCTTACTAGGATATTTTTTCATGAGCCTTGCTCTATAATTTTTTATGCTACCATATGCTACATGTTAGGTCTTGTAGATCCCTTTTGAAGGCACCACTAACTCCTTGATGCAATATTCATATACATATTTCTTGCAAACTTGTTGGCCTCACAAACTGCTCCCTCTGAAGTGGAAGCTCTTTTGGTCATCTGGAAGGGTACTTTTTCTCCATTTTGGATGTAAATTACTCTTATTGAGAGAATACTCTTTCCATAAACGTTCTTCTTGATGCTTCCACTTGCTACCTAAGTCTTTGAAGCCTTCATATTGGAGCTGCAAACATCATTAGTAACTCATGGAAGAATGATTATAACCTAGTAAAAGAAACAAAGATAAGAGGCTAATTTAAATAATAGTAGTCATGGAAGAGAGATACAAAGTACTTTGAGGATTCAACAAGATTTTTTTAGTTCCTTCCCAATCCTTGTATTCTTGCAGAAATCATGAAATTCATTTATAAATTCATCATCTTCACTAGCCATTAATGCGTGAGCTAATTTTTCATTTTTTTCAGGTGTTAGGGTTTATTCATCTAGTGGAATTATCATCTTTTAATACGTTGGGTCTAGGGATTTTTCCACAAATGCTAGAGATTTCTTAATCATATATTCAAGATTACCTAGGGTTTACAAACCTTAGGACTATAAAATATTCTAAGAATGTCTCATAACACAAGTGTTATGACTCTTCTTTTTAGCTCCTTCTTTCTTGAAGCAATCCACATTGATAAAAAAATCCATCGTATAATAAACAACTAATTCCATTGTGATATTAGAAACATATCTTAGCCAATATAATCATGATTAATACAATAAAAGACATATTTTGAAAAAACCCTAGCTCAGGTATTTTCATAGTAGTAAAATGTATGGTATTAGTATTCCAGAAACTTTAGATCTCTGCTTCTTCAACACAATTAGAAATATCCTTCTTGAAATATGAATTTCATGCCATTGTGATTTCATGTTTGAGAAGAAGTAACTTTGTAGCATAGTACATGGTATTTTTATACATATCTGTTAGGTCATCGAATTATTCATGTGCTAATGCAGATGGGATAGATCATCCAAACCATAATAGGATAAGAATGTGCCATGTGGTCCCATGCTTCTATACACTTAATGAGGTTGTTATCAGTGAATCAAGGAATTCTCTATTTGCTTATTTGTTGATTAGAATCATGTTGGTAAAATATGTTTCAATGACTTTCTCAGAATTCTTTCAAGAGAACTTGTTTTATCAACTTAGGAAAACAACCAATATTAAAAAGGCCCTTCACAGATATTGAAGATACTTCAACATTATGAAATTTGTTATACTAATCAAAAACTCCTTGACATGTACGACAACTAACGAAATTAATATGAATAGTCTTTTAGGCTTGCCCAAACAGTCCTAAACATGAGCCTTTGTCTATGCCCTAAATTTTGAATCAATAATGCATGTTCCTTAATGAGATCCGACCCATGCAACATAATTGAAGAAACCATGTAGGGAAGAAACCATTTCAAAAAACTTTTCAAAGCACCTCCAAAAGTGTCAATTGTCGAGGTGGTCAGGACAGCTCAAAACTTCCCAAGGTATCTGGAGGAGGAGGAGAAAGAAATTATGATGGGGGAAGTGACAAAAGAGGAAGTTGAAGGAATACCCAATGCAAAAGGATAGAGCCTAGGTCTGGATGGTTGGACTATGGGTTTTTTTCAACATTTCTTTGAGTCCTTGTGAAACAAACTGATTGAATTCATCAAAGAATCCAGGATAAAAGGGTCAATCGCCCTTTGAGTACTCCATACCAATATCTCTATGTAATCACGTTTACAAAATAATTTCAAAATTAATTGCAATTATATTGAAACTGATCCTCTCAAGCAACATATCAAAAGAGAAATTTTGATTTTTTGGATGGAAGACAGATTCATGAAGCAATAGGTGTGGCTTAGGAGACCATTCACAGCATAAAAAAAAATCCATAGAAAAGGTGTTATATTTAAAATAGACCTATCTAAAACATACGATGGTATCAACTGGTTGTATATCCGAATGGTGTTAACTTACTTGGGTTTGAACATCAGGCTAATAAACTAGGTCATGGAATGTATGGATAATATTAGTTTTGTTATTCTGATCAATGGGGCAACCACACCTTTCTTTCAAAGCCAGAGGGGACTTCAACAAGGATGCCTTCTCTCTCCTCTACTCTTCCTACTAGCAGCAGAGGGACTCAGTCAAATGATACTTGAAGCAAGAAGAAGACACGATATTAAGGGCGTTGAAGTGACTGTCAATCTACATATAACCCATTTGTTGTTTATGGATGACATCCTACTCTTCAGTAATGGGGAGTGAAGAATCAATTCAACACTTATTTCTAAAGTTTCCTTTTAATAGAGAAGTTTAGTTGGAGAAATTGAGGTTGTTAAAGAAAAATCAGAGATCAGAAGGAGGAAATATTAGGGAGGTATGGAAAAATTGGTGGAAGGACACACCGGAGGAAACTCTACGAAATCTACCTCTAATAATAGCATGGGGTATTTGGTTGACCTGGAATAGGAGAATCTTCAAGGATTAGATCCCATATTATGAACACATAGCTATTGGATGTGCTTCCATTTATGAGAGTGTACTTGTACCAGTCCCGAAATCAAATATTAGGGGGATTAGGGAGGAACATATTAGGGGCAATATTCCCTGGGCTTATTTCGACGGGGCTTCTAATCAAAGGAATATGTGTTGGGCAAGAATTGTAATTCATATTAATGCACACAGATGCTTAAAAACCTCGGTGGGTCTAGGAGCAGGAACAAATAACTATGCCGAACTTCAAAAATTAAAAATCCTTTTGTGTTAGCTTACACACCTGGGAATAAGATCGATTCATATTTTTGGTGACTCTCTGAATGTCATCAAATGGTTTAATGGAGAGAACAAATGTCAAAACTATATTTTATTTCCTTTGTTAAATGAAGCTTTAAACCTCAAACAGCTTTTTAACTCTATTACTGTGTGCCACATTTATAGGGAATAGAACTCAACAATAGACCTCCTTTCTAAGGAGGGTGTGCAATAGGGTATGGAAAACTGGTGCATAAAAGATATAAAAAACAGAGTGATCCATGTGTGAGATCAACCTCCCTTTGCGCTCTAAAGCTCATATCAGAGCCATTTTTGCTATTGGTTTTTTGTATTTTTTGTTTTTTCTTTCGGTTTTTAGACTTTAAAACATTGGAAATTTCTCAACGGAATGTTGCTGATCCCTTTCCTATTTAGGTTGTTTTCCTCATTAGAGGAGGCCCGAGAATTCGATACAATGATCCTTTTTTTGAAAATGTTGAGACAAGAAAGTATTTGTTTGCTTATTAGTTCAGTTTAAAACTCTATGTTTATTTAATAAACATATAGTCTTCAGAATGCTTAAGTGCATATACTATGTAACTTTGTATTGCCTTAATAGAAAGTTCAATTTTTTCTCCGGAAAAAAAAAAACAATAATAAGTTTTATTACCATGGCAAAGGAGTGTTATGTTCAAACGATTTTATAAGTAGCATTGTTAGAATTAAGACATGAGAGAAACTAATATATATATATATATTCATCAACACAAACCATTTCAACTATTATTGTAGAAAAAAATGTAGGAATTTGCACCCAAAGGTGGTAGTGAGATGTGTGGATTTTTTTAAGAATAGAATGATGGAAGGAAAAGGAAGCCAATAAGGATGAAATTTATCATTTGAAATATGATGGATTTTTATTGTGGATATATCATATCAATGTTCTAAATCAATTAATTCAAACAATTGACCTTTCACAAAAAAGTAATGCTCCTTATTTTTTTCATCTGGGGTATTAAAAAATTTATGTGGCCATGAAAATCAAATATTATTTTTTCCATGAGTTAAAGAAAATAGGGTTGATTATGGAAATATGATTTTATTTTCAAAGGATTAAGTTTGAGCATCAACATCTAGTAAGAAAGTTACACCCTTCAAGCATACTTGAATGGACATGGAAATTTGTTTTCTATATTTTATCACGGAAAAAGGATATCTTTGGTCAATTTTTGGTAGTGGATTGATTAACTAGAGTAGTTCACTTCATTCTAGTAAATGTTGCTTATGGAGAATTATATAGCATGAGACATTGATCATATATCTATTGGAGAGATGATCAGATTGCATGGAATTCCAAATACCGTTGTGTCAAATAGAAATCCAAAATTTACTTCTAAATTTTGGATAAAACTAGGCCAAAAATAAACTTCCAAGTTGAGAAGGAAATAGTGAAACCAAATAGTAGTTCCATGAGGTTTAGAAAGTGGAGGATGTTAGCTCAAAGGTACTATAAACCTCTTGAGATAATGGAGAAAATTGGTTTAGTCATTTAAATATTAGCATTACCATGAAATCTAGCTATACACAATGTATTTTATGTGTTCTTTATTAAAGATAAACTATGACCGTAGTCATGTTATGGACTTTATGAATATTCAAATGGATCCCATAAAGTGTGTTCCACATAGTGCCTCTAGAGATTGTGGGTACTAATCAATAATACCTATAAACAAAACGCTAAACTAGGTCTAAATCAAATGAAGGAACTATACAAAGGTTGATGATGGGAGATGCCTTTCAAGATGAGGGAAATTTACCCTTATGTTTAATGTTGATTATATCTAAGGAAAAATATTTCAGTGGGGACTTGTAGCAACCCATTTTAGACTTTACCACTTACAATTATATACCCTCATCCATTAAGGCTAGTTATTTTGATCTAACATTTATTTTGATGCATTTTGATGTACATGTATGGTCCTCAAGGACTTAGTATGTTTCGATGTTCATTTAGTTGATTATGATTAAGATGATGTTTTAATCCACATTATATTATATTTATGAGTTGATGTTATGACATGACATTATATTCAATGATTTATATGCACATGACTATTAATAGAATGAAATGATGTATGATTAATGATGTGTTATCTATTAATTTCCTAGTTTTGACACCCATATTGACTAGGGTTAGATATTGGGAGGAACCAATAAGTTACCATTAGGAACTTATGAATATTGTATATGCTACTGAGAACTACAAGACATTGAATTAAATTGATTTGATTAACTAGTAATGACATTATTCAAATGCTAGGAGAAAACTAATTTTTTTTATTATTGGCTTTAGCTATTGAGGATAAGGTGCGCCTAGGAAAAGTGGACTCTTGCTGAAGTCTACTATTATTAACATAAGTGACTTCACATTTCTTAAGTGAAATTTTAATGTGGAGTTATAATCAATTAAAAGTAATGCATTGTTATAAAGTGCCTTTATAAGGGATTTATCCTTGAGGACTAATGATATAACTTGTTGGGGAGGAGGGAGGGTGTGGGTGGTATATCTAGGACTTTATTAGTGATGACCCAACCTTAATATACTTATACATATATTTTAAAAGGTATAGATTCTATTAGGAGGTTGAACCCATGTTTGGACAAAAATGGGATTTATGCTAGCTTACTAGGGAAATTGCTACTATGTAACATTTTCCTTAGCATTTGTCACATTTTGAGAAATCCTAGTTTCCTTTTTAAAGGGTTGGGAAGGAAGAGTTGGCTATGAACAATTGTGACATTTTGGAATATATCGTCTACTAGAATTTATTGTTGTCATTGGTATGTGATTTTAGGAAGTACCACAAATCTAGTTCCTATTTTTTTTTGGCAACATAGGGAGCCTAGTGATGGTGAAGAACACAATAGCTAGAAGAGGGTACTCCTTTGCCACACCATATTACTATGTCGAGGTGTTAATTTCTTTTAGTGGTTTCATCAAACATTTAGGCAATTCTAGTAGCAATTAGATCAATGTGCATGACGAATATAATGCAAACCTAGACAAAACAATCGTGGAATGAAAAGATAATAATCTATTCTTCTTAATTTAAAGTAATCAATATATATACTATATATATAATATATATATATATAAATAACAATTGAGATTTTTTTTTTTTTTTTTAAGATGTGATGTGTATATTAATTTCCATTCAACAGGAAGTAATCTATGACATTAATATTTCTTAGAAAAAATATAAAATAAATTAATATTTTATGTAAATTTAGTCTAAATATTTTAGAATATTAAATTAATTAAAAATTGTATAATTATTTTATATATTTTTTTGGTCTACATATTTAAAAATTAAAATTTAATTATTAAAAGAAAATAAATATTTTTAATTATATATAATAAAATTAAATAAATTTTTGGATAAGCATGAAATATTGTTAAATAAGTCAAGTACAACAAAACTAATAACTAGAAGTAATGAATGAAATGTTAGTTTTCTAATATTATAACTTTTAAGTGACTCATTTAAAGAAGTTGCAAAAAGTAAAGTAAGATGCAATTTTATTTTTAAATTTAAAAGTAAAAGCAATGATATTTTTATGATAAAGTTTTAAGATATTTGAAAAATAAACCTTTATTCAAATATTAAGTTCTTTTGGCTGTAAGTATTATTTTATGTGGGAACTCTATGCATGACAAAATTGAGAGTTGTTGTGTGTGGAGCATGATTGTTTAGAGGTCTTTGTTTCAGTCGGATGTATACCCCAAGAAGTTTGTACACCCCTCCACGTGGGGGGGTGCGGTGGGGACTTGTCCCCCCCGCTGGAGTCCAGGGGCCAACGGTCCCCCGGCAGGGTTCGGGGGCAGCACCCCCGAAGCTAAAAACAGATGTAAATTTGCCTTGTAAAAGTATAGTAATTTCTAGTCAATCTGGGCCGTTCATTAAGCGGATGATCTGACGGTAGAACTTATGTTTAGTTTAGGGTTTTTTTCCCTAGAAGGAAACCCCTCTCTTTGTATGAGGGCATTGCATTTGAGGCTGTGTAATAGATGTGTATTCTCTGTGTGTGTGAGCGAGAAACAGAGAGGTGAGACTGTGAGAGAAAACAAAAGGATATTACAACGGATTTGTTGTAGGTTGTGTCTCTTCATTTTGCTGGATAATAGAAAGGAAGGACTGGCTGTTCGGGGTGGACGTAGCCCAAACTGGGTGAACCACATATATCTGT
>APFE031523381.1:148264-158985 GCA_000404065.3 Pinus taeda | reverse complement strand
CTGAGGGTTTTAACCACGTCAAAATACTGGTGTATTGATCTGTGATCTGTTTGTGAGCGGTGTCCTTCTGGTGTTCTGTCTGAGGAACTTACCCTGTAAATTCCTACAGTCATGAGGTCATTTATGATAGTTACTTTGACATTGAAGATATTGATTTGTCTTTTTCACAATTGAATTCTCATGATCAAAGTTGAATCACATGTGAAAATGAAGAACACTCTAATTTAGAAATTGTTTCAAATAGTTATCATTTTTAGACAAATAATCATAATTTCAAGATTCAAGAAACCGTCTCAATCTATGATTCATACGATGATCAAGCTCTCATCCCTATTCATAGTCATGATTCTCTTCCTAATTCACAAGTTGATATTGGCAATCACTCTACGAATCCATTATTATCACCAATTCTTATGAAAATGAAATTGTTTTAAATCAATCCCAATTGTGTTGTAACAGTAATTGTAACACTAGTGTAAACTACGATTTGATTTTGTTATTTGTCCTTCACTTATTTTGTTTAAATTCATATTTATCTTATGTTTTGAGTTTTCAATTTTTAGATACTTTGTGCTAGCATATTGAGTAGCTCAGTATTAAAAACTCAATTGATATGTTGCATGAATGAAAAAATGAAGTCTCACATCATAATCATGAATATTAAGAGCTATTAATCTTCCAACCTCAATTAATGTTCATTTCTTATCGATTACCTCTATCTTCTCAAAGACAATGTCAACAAGAGAGTGTATTTTCACAATATGACCAACAATCTAATTCAATTAATAATCTTCCATTGTATCAGACATATTTTCATCTATTTTTCATTGACCCATTTGAAAAATATTTGGAAAGTTTTCCTTCATGGAAGATTGTTAATAGTTTAACACTTGCACATAACATTAATATATTTATGCAAGTCATTGAATCTAAAAGTTCACGTCCACGATCTGGCATGTCATCTTCTGTTTTGAATCCCTTCCAATCATTAATAGAAATTCATCAAGGTTTCTATGATCCAATTGAAATTCAGTTGGAAAGGGTATTTCAAGAGAAAGTAATTATAAATAATTTTCTATTTGTAAATATCTTAGAAAGAAATGTATATTTTGCTTTCAGATTTATTTTTCTTAATGTATTTTTATTACTAATGTTTGACATGAACACACATGCAGGAATTAAAATACTTACATGGTTACATTGGAAATATGATTATACCTAGTCATGTTTTCTTCATTAAGTTAGAAATATGAATGGATTAATTTAAATTAGATTTCTTTTATGTTTGCATTTATTTCAATTATTTTAGATTTTTAATAAAAGAGTAATGTATCCAAGTTTTTCTTGGCATCCCTTTTCATTTTTTGGAAAAGCAGCTTAGAATGTTTTAGAAGCTTTTAGATCATACATATTTGTGAAAGCACTTGATTGTCTTGTTTTGCAAAAAAATCAACACGATGATCACACATGAAGAAATTCCAAGAATTTTCTACAACTTAACAAATTTTTATTCATAAGTATTTCTAAAAAAGAGTTTTCTTTCACCACTCTTTTATTCCAATGTAAATTTAAGGTGGATGCAATATGAAAAAACATTAATTAGAATTTTTAGATCAAATAAGTAGATGATACTAAACATGGGAGAAATTGAAGATTCATGAGGTAAAATTTACAGTCAATTTTCTTCCAGGTATGCATTTACAGGTTCATTGTTATCTATCATTAGTTTTGTTTTTTCAAAGGTTATTTCTTATTTTTGTTATGTTTCTTTTCCAGGACTTCATCGACTTGATTATGGAGACCTGACGTAAGCAAGAAGCCAACCTTTTTTTTAAATGCAACATATTCAGGGAAGTATTGTTGGTTGTTCATCAGAATTTAAGCATTTTTATTTTTTCTTTCATTCATTAAAACCCCAACAGGCCTTTAAAAATAGTATCAGAAGATTCATATCAGAGCACTCTAATAGCATAATTATCCTCATTCGAAAATCTTCGATAAATATATTCTGTTATCTAATATTTCTGACATCTATTAAAAGGTATTTTGTTAAAAGGAAAAGCTAACTTGGTCACTTTCTTTTGAATTGAATACTAAAGAAGTTGTCAAACCCACAAAATGCCACATCTCATATCACATTTTGAATATATGGGGTTTTCAATTGAGCATATCTCTAATATCTTGAATCGCCGATCTTCACTATTTGACTTCACCAATATTGCAATGTCCATACAACCCTGGACCCGATACAACAAAAAAATTCAGTTTTTAAAAGATATCGCATCTGCTCATAAAATCCCAATTTTGTTGGGGCATATGTTTAAATGGTTTTGATGTGCCAGATCCGATATAAAATGATGGGGTCCGTTCTTCATCGCAGATCAACATATCAACAATGTTACATCCCGTACTCAAAACTTTTGATCATTGATCTCTTATCAAATCCAAATACGGTCCCACCAATGAGCCACACCATCTATCGCATTCTCGCATATTGCAAGAATAATATCAGCATTTCCTTTTCCTAGCTGCTTCGATCTCCGATATGATTATTCTTTGATATTGCAATCGCTCCATTGCAATTTCCCATCGCTCATATCGCAACCTTGCCATCGTAAAATTTATATTGTATCGCGAGACTCAAGTGACGTCTTGTCTTAAGATCCTCTGATGTGATAAACTTTAATATATGGCTCTCTGTCAATGTCTTTTAACTATTATATAACATTCAATCGCATATTGGCAAAGGTGGATCTAGCAATTTGAAGGTATGTACTATGCATGGCAAAGAAACTTGTGATGCAAAACATCTGATGTGTCATTTTCCTGTATAAAAGAATTTAAGGCACTCTTGGGCAACCATTGTAGTAATGGAGCAATAAATAAATAAAATGGATCATTGCTAGATCATTTTTTATTTCTCTTATATTTCAGTTTTAATATATAACTCTATATTTAATATAAGAAATTCAAGACCTCCCAATCTACACATTTGTATTTCATTGTATTGGATTTGGTCTTAATTTTGAACAATTTATGAAAGTCAAGGAGTTGATATGAAACTTGTAATATTAAGAGAACATTCATCACATCGATTCTTTAAGAAGCATATCTTCATTCTTATTACTGATGGACTTGTTTTTTATTTTTCAGATTCCTTGGACATGAAGCATTGCATGATTATAGGTTATTGCTTGCTTTAGATTAAATTTAATAAAGGATGATTTTGGGTCAATAAAATTTCTTTATGCTTTTAATTCTAATTAAAGGAAGAAGTTATCTTTGGTTGGAGAAAAGCGTATAATTTAGGTAAGATTAAATGCAATTCTCCAATGATAAGTTTCATGTGCCCATTTTCATTACTTTACTTTCGTTTTTAGTTTTGTTTTTTATTTTTTATTTTTTATCCTAAACTCTGTTTTTACAGGTCTTCATGAACCTTTTTTCACCTCTACCAGATCAATTATGAAGTTAATTCTATTTTGTTTAGTTTGTTGTGAAATTCTTAAAAGAAGCAGTAATGATCCTCATCAAATCAGATAAACTGGGTAGTTTCTGAGCCTTTAGTCTGTTTTTTAGCATTAAGTTTGTCAGAAAATGGCTAAGATGCTTTTATACAGATTTTAATTTGAAACAGGAAAGTTTGCAACAAACAAGGACTTCTCATTTATCATATTATCTATCCTCACTGCTATTCACCATATACATTTTGAGAGCCTCATTTCTTATATCTCTGCCAAAAAAAAAAAAAAAACTCAACATAAGAAGGAACATACATATGCTTATTTTCTTTTATATTTTTTTTGAGACATTTGTATAAGTAGTCTTGATGCGGTTTATCTTTTAAATTTGGATTTTTTCTTTCATATTTTGCTTTCTTCAATTTTATTTTTATTTACCTATTTATTTTCTTACTTTAGCTTAATAATTCTTTCTCTTTTACTTTCACTTTTGATTTAATTTTGGTGACTCTGCCATGATTTATGTGAAAGGTCTTTTTCCTCGCTCGACAACAATTAGCATACATGGGAAATCTATTAACTCTATCTATTTCAATAAATTTCATTTATCATTAAAGACATATCTTTATGGAACCATAAAGTCATCTTACTTTAAATTATTTTGGAGGAATAGACATCCTTACTAAGTGATATAGTTTACTTTTCAAAAAATAACTAATTTGGGTTTAAGACAATGAATCGCTCCCCTCCTCCACATAAAAGTCTCTGATTGATAGCCATAGGGAAAAAATTTGGAGTAAACATTATGAAAGTATTATATCCATTAAACATAAATCTCTATTGTCATCCCACCTCTTTCACTCAAATGCATCATAAACTAAAGACTTGCAAATGCACTTATCAAAAGGGTGATTAAAGAGGAAGCGTGAGAAATACAAATAAACTTGTCGAGGCTATAGATGCTTGCTGGAAATGGCACTAGGGTTGTATGGCATAAAAGACAACTTCGTCGGGGTATTGTTCAAGCTCACTGGTAGCAAAGCGATGTCAAAGACAATCATAAAATGGATATATGCTTTATAAAAAACTCTTATCTCTACCTTCTTATATTTTTATATGAGGTAGTTTTAAAACAAATTTTCCCAAATTTGGATTCATGACTTTTACTCGAACCTGTTTTGAGTACTTATCTTTACAAACTCATATTTCTTAAGCTATTTATGTGGGACCTATGGAAAAGTTTTGTTGTTAGATGATTTCATGATTTCCACTATATTTAACCTTTGGGTAAATTAAAGTTCATTATCTTTAACCAAAGAAAATTGATTCTTTTGTTAAATTTAAGCTTTTATGATCCATATCACTTCGATTAATAGGTTTAGGTATTATGAGTTGATTCTTTCTAGAAACTAATTTGCATAATAACTAATTAACTATTTATGATATATTATCGGTATAACTACATATTATCATTAATATTAATGATTTAAGGTTTTGATTTCATAATATACATTTATTTAGTACTCCATATTAGTATATATATATAGACACCATTCATTTGTGTTTTATTTTAGATAGGGTATTAATAGGTGAGGGTCTTGTAAGTTAATTCTTACATTTTATGTCTATGATATTAATAATAAATGAAACTATCTTGCATAATAACTTATTAACTATTTATTTATATATTTATATTAAATTCAGAATGGATATATTTACATATCTTTCCATACTATATTATTGATGCAATGTTTTTGATTTCATAAGATACATAATCATTTAATTAGTATTCCATATTAGCTATTTTTAGGTTATTAATGATTAATGTTTGTTTAAGTGATTACAAATTTTGGTGGTATTAAAAAAAAAGAAAAACTAACCTCCACGTTAATTTACTAACCTTTTATTTATTTAATTATAATGGTGACAACTACTTTATTAATTTTCTTAATTTTTAATATAAACTTTACTTTTATTCAAATGTTGGTAATGAATATAACAATAACATTAATAACTTTTCCTCTCCCTCGGTCCAGTCGAGTTGACCAGTCAAATTTAGCCATTTCTCAGTCAAATTGCCCGGTCCAATATAGTTGTTTCCTAGTCAAATATAGTCATTGGAAGATCTGCTCTCCCTATTTAACCTATAGCCATGATCTCATTCTTCAACTTGTCCTGACGATGAACCACACTCATTGGTTCGAAAAACGTCGACAAAAATATTACAATGTATTTTCCGCATAAATATTTCTCATTAAACTACTTTCAGCGGTCGCTCTTGAAGAAACTCATTTTGATGCCATGGTACAATGACTACTAGAGAGAAGTGCTTCACAAGTGTGGTACCTTTGGGGCAAAATGGTCACCCACAACAAGCAAACATTAGCGCTTACAAATCTAACTTTACAACATGATCAAGCAACAACCAGGGAATCTAATGAGAGGAAATGTGTAGTTTTGACTAACAAGGTGTGATTGACTGACTATGGGAACTGCGCACTGCGCAGTCCCAATAGGGAGTGTGGAATCTTGCTGACTAGAACTACGCAATGTGTAGTTCAGCCCTGGGACAAGGCTTGGGAGAAACTATGCATTTCTCAGTCTAAATGACCAAGCTAGGAGATTGGCTCCTAGAACTGTGTAGTCCACAAGTTGAGCCAGCACATGACAACCTTTATGCAATTCCAGAAGCCAAGGTAGAGGCCTTGAGTTTCCAGATTGTATAGTGCATGCAAGTGAATGTGAGACCCAGGAAGGGGGAGCTTAGATCTGTCCACGGGTAGTGTGCAAAAAAGAAGATTTGAAGGATGATGTAAGGATGAGTGCATATGTGACTAAATGTGGATATATGCATGTGAAACAAGTGCAACAATTGATTAAACTAAAGGAACATGAAGCATGTGAAGGGAGTCGTTGCAACGATGACCATTGCTGAAAAAACAAGAAATATCATGAGACACTTGGGAAAGGAAGTATAACTTGAAACAACACTTCTACAAGTTAAAAAAGTTAAAACACCAGTGGTCATTCAACAAAATGAGTGAAAAAAAACTCTCACAAGCTAAACAAACCAAAGAAATATAAAAAGCAACAAACGACGATAAAGCAAAACTCACCCCAAAAAGTGATGACAATGCTTTGAAGGCTCCTTGATCTCCTGGGGAAGCTAGAGCTTGATGATCGAATGTATAAGTGAGCTCTAGAGATGTACATTACATAAATTTTAGCAAATGGAGTTCATGACGCGTATGCCTGAGATCAAGGACAACAACAACACTTAGTAGAAATTTCTAAAGATGAAAATGTGTCACCTTCGGGAAGCTAATAATAGATTCCTTACTTCCCAAGGTTGATTTTCCTCTTAACTTCTTGCTTTTGGGGAACACTGCATGCAATACCCAGAAATATTGCATAGTTCTGGGGAGGACCGGGCAAGACTCTGGTTCATGCACTGACAGCGTCTGAGCATAGTATGGTTTTGAGCCATTTTTGGGCTAAGTGGCTCTAGGCTACCTCTCAGGCTCTATGCAATTTATCAGCTGAAGGAAGGTTTTCAACTAGCTCTAATAAATTATGGAATTGAGTGCTCACTATGGGTTTGGCTACTCATTTCCTAGACTAATGGTTGGCTGTCAGTTAGATATGCGCAATTCTGGAGTTGAATGCTCACTTGCTGACTTGGACTTCTCTGCATAGTTTCCTAGCTGACAACAAGCTGCTAGCTAGGTATGCGCAATTTTGGAGCCTAATCTCACTACTAGTTTTCCCTGCACATTTCTTGAGAGCAAGGCTATTTTCCCTCTAGGGTTGCGTAGTTTTCCAAGGTAGTACAAGAACCAGATGCAAGCAAGTCATGCGGGGTCATCTTGTGGTTAGACAACAAAGCAAGTAAGAAACACAAGCTGTAAAGAAAAAGATAAATTAAAATGAAAGCACAAGTACCTGAGTAGTGCAAGACAAGATGCTAAGATTTTAAGGAGGGAGGCTCCAAAATGAAGCGAAGGAAAAATTTTGGAGGGTGGTTGTAGTCGCTACAACATTGGTGGCACAGTGGTATAACTCGAGCTCTCTATCTGAACCTTGTCTTGTGTAAAGTGAGTTTAACCCTTTTGGAAGTATTGTTCGATTCTTTGATCATCATGGCTTCCTCATTAGCTTGAGTTAAAGATACAATCCATGCCATTCTCTTGATCAATCAACACACATACCAAGCCAAGTCAATTGAGTTGTTTCGATTGGGGATGAGGGGTATATTGATGGACAAGTAATATATTTTGTGAAAGTTTAAGTTTCATCTCTAGTGTTGCTCTACTACCAACAGGCCTCAACAGTACCTTGACAGAGTCACTTCAAGAACACAAGCATTGCACCATTTCCAGTGAGCCTGGACAGTACCCCAGTGGAGTTACTTGGTTCACCTCTCTACACAAGAAGCCTTTCTCTTCTTTCACCTTATTTTGTTTTTTTCATTTTTAGAGAACTGTGCATAGTCACTTATTGATTTTCATGAGGTAGAAGAGGGATCTTGATGTATTGAGAGCATAAGAGGTTGTCCCTTCAAAGAAGTATATTATATATACATATGACATACTTGTTAAGGTTTTCCCCCTCGTCTTACTCTACTTGAATGACTTGACAAGGGTTAAGTGAATATAGAAGAACTGACTAGAGTAGGTGGTACTAGTTGAAAGTGCAAGCATTGTGTTTTCACCAAAATTCACTGTTAAAAGAACATATTTTCCATCAGGGTATCATCGACTGAAGAGCACAAGCTCTTCATAAAGAGAGGGGACAACAGATAACCAAATGTTGGTAGTTCTACAAGTCCTCTTGTACTTCACCCTACTTGTCTCAATAACCAAACACCATTTTATGTGAAGCTAAACCTACCGGTGAAAAGGAAAGAAGTAAAATTAAAGAAAAACAAGTAAGAAAAGAAAAACAAGAAAGAAAACACTAACTCCTAAACTAAATAGTGCATAGGCATACTCACGTGAAGTGATATTTCCAATGCATCCACTAGTGCATTGGGTGGCCCATGTTGGTGAAGGCACGGTCATCAAGAAGGATATTAATACAAACCAGCGCACACAAAAGATAAAACAATGAAAATGAACACGCTCGAAGTTTGAATGCATTCACATGAAAGAAAAAATTAAAAGTGAAAGACAAACACTCTGTGGATGAACCATGGTGAAGCATCACATTGTGTGCAGATGATGAACATGTGCACTTTTTTTATCTTTGTAAACGAGAAAACATGCAGAAAGAAGAAAACTTTCGCTTCGCAGCATGACTTGCTACGTATGACTCCTCCAATGCGTGAGCGATAGGATCATGAGATTTTGATGGAGGGTGTAAAATGTGCATATTAGATTGATTTTCAATTTAAATGGGAGAGTGATGAGGAGCCTAAGGTGGTTCAACACATTTCTGATTGGGAATGGAACAAACCCCAAGACAACGAAGACCTGACATAACCATAAGCTCGAGCTGAAGTACCTCGACTGCTTGAGGGGTTTCCACTTCATCAGCAAGTAGGTCATCAAAGACCGGTGGCTTGAAAGGATCAACAACAAGTGAATCAACATCATGAGCAAATGAAGGAGTGAAGAGATCATGACAACCATGATCAGAAAATTCGAGATGTACATTGGTAGCCTCATGATCTGATGAATCATATAGAGGGGTTGATGAGAAATAAATTTTTTCACCCTTTGAATTTTTAGAAAGAAAAGATGACAGATTGGGTAGATTTGAAAATAAAATTTTTCCTCACCGCAGTCAATTGATGGACTAACATTCTGTGCGTCCTGTGAATGATCAGAAGTGGAAACATCTAGGAATGAATTTTCACAAGACAAATCAGAAATGGAAGGATCACAGACGATGTCAAGCTAGAGCTGACAAGGTGCAGACAGAAGGAGTTCATCCTTCACTGTGAGTTATTCTTCATATTCCCACACATCCTCATCAAAAATGACAGCTCAGTTTGGCTTCTCAACACTAACTTCATCGACAACTTGATCCTCATGAGCGTCATATACGAAATCCATAATGGACAAACACAAGACACCAAAATCTGGAGGATCAACAAAATGAGAGGACAGAGGTTGAGAAAAAAAGTCCATGTGACAACCAACAGGCTTATGGTCCACATCTGCACAGATATCCAGAGCAAGTGGGTTGGTAGGATGTGATGGATCAGCAAATGGGTTCACAACTTCCCCCACCTCGTCCTGCAGAGCCAAAGCTATTTGATGAAGAATGAATAGGGAGTCACCTATGATAGCAACCATGTCCATCTTAGATTTGGAAGCTCTAACACCAATGTATGCTAGGAATGGTTTGAATGATTCTAACTTGTGAGGATTTTGAGATACATGAAGAAGATACTAAAACCATTCATCAAGAATTTTCCAATCAATTTCATCTTCAGGGATTTGAAAAGCAATATTTTGGAAGCACTCCCAAAATTTCCAAAGAGATTCATTAGGTGCTTTCCATAATTTCAAAAAAAAATGAGTGCTTGATGGTCATAATGATAGAAAGAATGAAATAACTCATCAAGCATGTGATCATAAGAGTGAAAGGAGGCTGTGGGAAATGTGTAGCACCATTGCTTGACGTGCCTTTCGAAAGTGTAAGCTAACAACCTACAAGAAATGTTGTCCAAGGGGACTTCATTCCTGTGACAGAAGTCTACAAAGGAAACTTTGTGTCTTAGCAGGCCTGCTCAACCTTCACCATCATACTTAAGTCATGACAAGTCATCAATGACATCCTTTGACACTTTGAAATCATCTGTATGAGAAAAACATATCAGAGGTACGGTTGAAATGTAAGTCATGAATGATGTGCAGAGATTCAGAACAAACTTTGAGGACTTAGCTTGTCACATGGCCCTCCTTCTAGCGCTATAAATGTTGATGATTCTAGAACCACCAACATGTCAGGGGATCTCCCCAGTGATAAGTCCAAACTAGACTTCAAACCGTTTGGAGTAGGAGTCCAATCAGTGGATAATATAGTAGTTCCTTAACTACGGTGTTATAGCTCCAAATCTCACCAGTATGGTTTGTGATGCTACAGCCATGGCCTAGGGCAACCCCTCCTTCCAGACCTGGTCATATATTTAAAAAACAGTTTTTTATTCCCTGTACGCGACATTGCCCTGAGTTAAACGCGTGTATACGCGGGTTCATACATACCTAACCCGCGTATATGTATTAAAACACTTAAAAAATATAAAAACTCCTT
>APFE031523381.1:117006-147305 GCA_000404065.3 Pinus taeda | reverse complement strand
AAGATGGGGGAAGTGCAGAAGGCACAAGGGTCTTCAGACCTGATCAGGGGGAAAAAAACTCAGTATAATAACTTTGCTCTATGATCTCTCCTCCTTAGGCCTTCCCCTTGATGTCTTTTTATACCAACTCCAAAGTAGTTTTTTAGTTAGGAATTGTTTGGGGACAGTTGAGGCCACGGGCACTAATAGGTGATCAGCAGGTAAAACCCGCGATCTCCACCCGAAAATAAGGAATTTTTATATTTTTTAAGTGTTTTAATACATATACGTGGGTTAGGTATGTATGAACCCACGTATACACGCGTTTAACTCAGGGTAATGTCGCGTACAGGGAATAAAACACTGTTTTTTAAATATATGACCAGGTCTGGAAGGAGGGGTTGCCCTAGGCCATGGCTGTAGCATCACAAACCATACTGGTGAGATTTGGAGCTATAACATACGGTAGCACACAGAGGTAAGTATGATAACTTTGTCAGAAGAAAGTGTGTGATCTTGCAGCGAGTCAAGTGAGATGCATGGGAGTTCTAACACACATAGGGGAAAAGGAAGTGTGACCCTTAGAAGCTTGTAATACTATGTAGCCTGAAAGGAACACACGAGATGAATGACATCAGAGGATGGAAGAAGAATTGTCCACAATCAAAAGTGATGGGTTAATACAACAAGAAATATTCGACAAGATTCATATACAAAATAGCTCATACACAAATGCCTAAGTGAAATAACATACATTGATAAAATAACCAAATTAGTCAAACTACAATAACAACCTATGCATGAAAATGCATTGGCTCATTTATATTTAGTGAAAGTTCCATCCATACATACACCATTGACAACCACTAGCCCCAATAGTGGAACATTATAGTCAACACTGCCTACTCCTCCAAAGAGATGTACTCACTCTACATTGTGGAGAAAACAAGGCTCGTCAAAATACTCTCCAAGCCTTCTCTAGGAAATGCCTAGCCAAAAGCATGGCTCCCAAAAGATTGTACTATGAGTTATGAGGTTTTATATATAGCAAAGGGGGAGATGACCCTTGAAATTCCCCTTTGACTCTTGGACTACCCTCATGACTCTTCACATTACATAGTGATTGTTCACATTCCACTACTGACACTTGGAATTTCACTTACAACATATTTACAATAATACAATTTCCACATATACCCATGTGGGACAAAATAGGCTTGAGTCGGCCTAATAAGACAAAACACTATGACTCTGAGGTTTGGGGAAAGAGCAACTTGACAACATCCACTTGATGCTTCTCGGTTATGTATTGATGCCAAGCTTGGTATTGCATTGTGATGTGCCCAAACTGCTTGATGTTGTCTTGTTGAAAGTGGACTCTTGCCTCCATGGAATCCAGGCATGTGGTCTTGGAACCTGTGTCTCTCTCATCCTAAAAAACGCGTAGCATTATCCTGAGTGTCTCTAAACCACCAACATACTTCTGCATGTTTTATGTGCTTAGTTGCAATTCATCACTAGTGGCCTCACACATCACTTGCTCCATGTACCTATCGACCTCTAGCTAGACTTGGATCTTTTGCTTAGCTTTGGTGAGGGAACCTGCATATGTTCACTCCCTTCTTCAACTGTTGGCTATTCGAACTCATCAAACTGTATTAGCAGTGTTTCTCTATCATTGCACCTTGGCTTTGTTCTTCTTCATGTTTCTCCTTCTTATCTCCTATTTTTCCTTCGACTCCCATTTTTCTTGTTCCTATCTCAATTCTATTACCTACAAGCTCTGCTCTTTTCTTCCTCTTCTCTATTGTTTGTGTCCTATGCTTCCTTTTGCTTCTACTGTCAAAGCTGGCTACATGAATACTGAATGTGATTTCTCTCTGTAGCTTTATCTTCCCTCTGTTATGTTAGTGATTTCCTCTTTCCCTGATCCTGTACTGGCTTGCTTCCTTCTGCCACTACTGTTGGTTTTGCTGCCATGTTAGTGTTGATTCTTTTTCTGTAAACATTTGTGCATCTACATATATTGGCAACTAAACTGGCACTTGCTCCACTGCTTCCCCAATAATAATTTTAGTGATCACTCTCTAAGAAGCTCTCTTTGGTGCCATGGTACATTGACTGCTACAGAGAAGTACTTCACGAGTTTGGTACCTTTGAGACAGAACAAACACTCATGAAAAGAAAACATTAGCTCTTACAAATCAAACTTTATAGTATGATCAAGCATCAGCTAGGGCATTTAATGAGAGGAAATACATAGTTTTGACTGAAAATGGGTGACTGACTAACTGTGCAAACTATGCACTACATAGTCCCGGAAGGTAGTGTGGAATCCTGCTGACTAGAAATGTGTAATGTGCAGTTCAGCATGGGATAGGGCCTGGGAGAGACTGCGCATTGCACAATCTCAGTAACCAAGTTGGGAGACTGGCTCCTAGAGCTATGCAGTGCACAGGTTGAGCTAGCACATGACAACCTCTATGAAATTCCAGAAGCCAAAATAAAGGCCTTGAGTTTCCAGATTACGCGGTGCATGCAAGTGAATGTGAGACTTGGGAAGGGGGAGCCCAGATCTGTCCATGGGGAGTATGAAAATAAGCAGATCTGAAGGATGATGTAAGGATGAGTGCAAATCTGACTAAGTTTAGATATATGTATATGAAACAAGTGCAACAATCGATTAAACTGAAGGAAAACGAAGTGTGTGAAGGGGGTCGCCGCAACAGTGACCGTTGGTGAAAAAATAGGAAAACTCATGTGACACCTGGGAAAGGAAATCTTTAACTTGAAAAAACACTTATACAAGTTAAAACACAAGTGGTCACACAAACAATTGAGTGAAACAACACTCTCACAAGGTAAACAAACCAAATCGACAAAAAAGGCCACAAAAGGTGATAAAAGCAAAACTCACCCTAAAAAGCGATGACAATGTTGCGAAGGGTCCTTGATTTCCTAAGGAAGCTATAAATTGGTGATGGAATGTATAAGTGAGATCTAGAGGCATCCATTACATAGATTTGAGCAAATGGAGTTCATGACGCATATGCTTGATATCAAGGACAATAATAACACTTAGAATAAACTTATAAAGATGGAAATATATCACCTTCAGGAAGCTAATAATAGATTTCCTACTTCCAAGGGATGCTTTTCCTCTTAGCTTCTTACCTTTCAGGAACACTACGATGCAATTCCCAGAAAGATTACATAGTTCTGGGGAGGATCGAGAAACTCTCTAGTTCGTGCACTGGCAGTTTCTGAGCACAATATGGTTTTGTGCCATTTCTGGGCTGAGTGGCTCTAGGATGCCTCTCGGGATCTGCGCAATTTCCCAACCAAAGGTAGGCTATCAGCTGGCTCTGTGCAATTATGGAATTGAGTGCTCACTGTAGGTTTGGACTGTGCAATTCATGGACTGAAGGTTGGTTGTTAGTTGGCACTGCGTAATTCTTGAACTAAAGGTTGGTTGTTAGTTAGCTCTGTGCAATTATAGAGCTGAAGGCTCACTTGTTGGCTTGGATTTATTTGTGTAGTTTCCTAGTTGAAGATAAGCTCCCAGTTAAGTCTCTACAATTCTAGAGCCTAATCTCACTACTGGGTCACACTACGCATTTCCGGGGAGCAAGGCTATTTGCCCTCTAGGACTGCGCAGTTTGCCAAGGTAGTGCAAGAACCAGATGCAACTGAGTCACAGGGGGTGAAATTGTGGTTAGACAACAAAGAAAGTAGGCAACACAAGATGTAAAGAGAAAGATAATATCAAATGGAAGCAAGTACCTGAGTAGTGCAAGATAAGTTGCTAAGATTTTGAGGGAGGCTCCAAAACAATGTGAAGAAAAAATTTTAGAGGGTGGTTGTAGCTGCTACAAAAGAACCCTAGAAGCATAAATAAAATGCCTTACCTAGAAAAAAATTGATTTGAGCATTAAATCCATGCTTTAAAAATAAATTTACTTTTCTTTTCTTTTTCTTTTTACAAGAAATATATAATGACATAAGCACAATGCAATTATGAAGACTGAACCTGCTTACATTTTTCAATACTCGCTCTTAACTAGGGACATATTCATAATTACACAAAAAGTTACAAGGATACTTTCAAATTTAAGTATTCTCATAAGAAGATTCGGATTGGTAAGCCATCTTTCAAGCATCAACTTCATAACCAATATTGCCCCATAGCAATTTATAGCAAGGCCTTTACTAATTATCTCTATCTCTCCACTAGATTAGAGTACAACATTGAGATGCATACATATGGACACCGCCATAGCCTTCTAAGTGTTACACAATATTTTGTCATGCCTCCTTCACTTCCCTGTGACATACCCCAAAGTGCCCAAAACATAACCATTATACAATATACTCATCCATGTATACAACTCAAATTCCTCCTAAGACTTTGTTTGGAAAATACCTTGAAATTTCCTTGAAGAAATAGCTCTTATAACCCTAAAATGAGGGTCATCACTCTTATGAGGCTCAAAACTGTGATGGTTTCCTGTTGTAATGTGTTTTACCCATGATGATCCCAAAAAGGTAATTTTCCCAAAGAGGATGAGAAGCTTCGTGATCTAGAAGCTTCCAGAGCATCGATCTGGAGTTGGTTTCGCATAGATGAGGTCAAATCCTCCTAATGTGACCTCTTTATCTTATCCCTATGAGATACCTCCTTGAGATGTGGGCCTAATCCTATCTTTGGATAATTCCTAACTCCTTCTCCCAGCCTATAAATTCCTCTTCTTCCATTCCCAAATGGTTGGTCAAGTTGGTCTATATCCATTTGCACCCTTATGTTGATCTTGTGCTTAGAGGCTATTCATTAGACTTGGAGAAGGAGTGTTTGGAGAGTTTCTTGGCTTGGAATTGGATTACCAATCAACAAGAACCTTTCAACATCAAGGCTATGGTTGTAAGCTTCCCTTTATTCATTAAATAATATACAACTTCTGGTTCATCTTCGCAAAATATATATGTTCATGTAAGTATTGTCTTGGCATTCCTTGATCATCTAAGTAGGTTATTATTGGATTTTCTATTGGTTTTGGCATGCTTTGTTGTCTCTTGGTCACTTGTGCAAGTACATAAGCACTGAAAGAAGTAGGAACAAGTCTATGACACAAGCGGCTCAAGACTCTCAATAAAGGAAATCAGAATAACATTAGAGCAAGGCAGGCTATCTCTCTTGTTCTCATTTTCAGTTGTAATCTAGGAAGATGTCTAGTTGATTGTCACTTCAGTTTCTAGACCCACTCATTGGGATAAAGGGATCGTCTCTATCTGTGGAGAGGATTAACCTAGTCAACAAAATGACAACTATGTTGGGGAGCCTATGACCCTTTCCTTCCCTTCCTTCACCTTGTGTTTTAATGAGTTTGATCAACCATTGTTTTTTAGACTTCATTTCTTGTTTGTAGTCAGTATCACTATCTAGTAGATGCTTGAAGATTGTTAACTTGAGCTATTTGTGAAGATTTTGGATTTCTTTTTTGTTTTCCTCGACCATTGTGGGTTTGACCCCGACAGTCATGATTAACCCAAATACAACCGACTAGAGTAGGTGATACTAATAAGTGTGCAAGCATTGTGTTTTCACCAAGGTTCACTTCGAACAGTACGTATTTTCCATTAATGTATCATGGGATTGAAGACAACAAGTTCTTACATAAGAGAGAGGATAATAGATAACCAAATGTTGATAGTTGTACAAGTCCTCTCGTACTTTACCCAGCTTTTTTCAAGAGTCATACATGGTTTCATGCAAAACTAACCTACGAACTAAACAAGCAAACAAACAACGAAGAAAAGAAAACACAGAAGAAAAAGTGAAAGCAAAGCAAGTAAGCAAACAAGTAAGCAAGTGAACAAACCAACAAAGCAAGTAAGAAAACAAGCATGCAAGAAAACAACTGAAGGAAAACACTATTCCTACTCCTAAACTAACGATGCATTGGCCATCTCACGTGAAGTGATACTTCCAATGAAGCCACTAACAATGATCCCAAAAAGGTAATTTTCCCAAAGAGGATGAGAAGCCTCGTGATATAAAACCCTCCAGAGCGACCAGATGGAGTTGGTTTCGCATAGATGAGGTTGAACCATGCTAACATGACCTATTTATCTTATCCCTATGAGTTACCTCATTGAGATGTGGGCCTAATCCTATCTTTGGAGAATTCATGACTCCCTCTCCCAGCCTATAAATTCCTCTTCTCCCATTCCCAAATGGTTGGTTAGGTTGGTCTATATCCATTTTCACCCCTATGTTGAGCTTGTGATTAGAGGCTATTCATTAGACTTAGAGAAGGAGTGGTTGGAGAGTTTCTTGACTTGGACTTGGATTACCACTCAAGGAGAGCCTTTCAACATCAAGGCTACGGTTGTAAGCTTCCCTTTATTCTTTAAATAATATACAACTACTAGTTCATATTCCAAAAATATATATGTTCATGTAAGTATCGGCTTGGCATTCCTTGATTAGCTAAGTGGGTTATTATTGGATTTGCTATTGGTTTTGGCATGCTTTGTTGTCTCTTGGTCACTTTTGCAGGTACATAAGAACTGAAAGAAGTAGGAACAAGTCCGTGACACAAGCGGTTCGAGGATCTCAACAAAGGAAATTAGAATAACATCAGAGAAAGGTAGGCTATCTCTCTTGTTCTACTTTTTAGTTGTAATCTAGGAATATGTCTAGTTGATTTTCACTTCAGTTTCTAGACCCACTCATTGGGCTAGAGGGATCATCTCTGTCTACAGAGAGGATTACCCTTGTCAACAAAATGGCAACTCTGCTGGGGAGCCTATGACCATTTCCTTTCCTTCCTTCACCTTGTCTTTTGACGAGTTTGATCAACCATTGTTTTTTAGACTTCATTTCTTGTTTGTAGTCAGTGCCACTATCTAGTAGATGCCTAAAGATTGTTAACTTGAGCTGTTTTTGAAGATTTTCAATTTCTTTTTTGTTTTTGTCGACCATCACAGGTTTGACCCTGACAGTCGTGATTAACCCAAAAACAATCAACTAGAGTAGGTGATACTAGTGAGTGTGCAAGAGTTGTTTTTTCACCAAAGTTCACTTCAAATAGTACATATTTTCCATTGATGTATCATGGACTGAGGACAACAAGTTCTTACATAAGAGAGCGGAAAACAAATAAACAAATGTTGATAGTTGTACAAGTCCTCTCGTACTTTACCCGGTTTGTTTCAAGAGTCATACATTGTTTCATGCAAAACTAACCTACGAAATAAACAAGAAAACAAACAATGAAGAAAAGCAGACATAGAAGAAAAAATAAAAGCAAAGCGAGTAAGCAAACAAGCAAGCAAGTGAACAAATCAAAAAAGCAAGTAAGCAAACAAGCATGTAAGAAAACATACTGAAGGTAAACACTACTCTTACTCCTAAGCTAATGGTGCATGGGCCATCTCATGTGAAGTGATACTTCCAATTTAGCCACTGGCACATTGGTTGACCCATGTTGGTGAAGGCATGGTTCACGAACAAGAAAGTTATGCGAACTAGCAAACAAGAAAGAGATAACAATAAAGACAAACACACTTTGAGTTTACAAGCGGCCAAAAAACAAAGATGTGTGAAAGCACATGACATGCACTCTGTGCAGCTGCCATGGTGCTATGCTACACTAGATGCGGGTGTTAAGTGTGTGCATTCTCTTGATTGTGACATGCAAACAAACATGAGAAAGGTAGACCACTTATGTTGTGCATGTGTGCTTGTTGTGTAAGATTCCTCCAAAGCATGAGCCGTGGGATCGTGTAGCTTGAGTGGAGGAAGTGAAATATGGGTGTTTGGTTGATCTTCAATGCAAAGTAGAGAGTGATGAGGAGCCTCGAGTGTTTCAACAATTTCCTAACTGGAAGTGAAACCAAACTTAGGACAACGAGGGCCTGACATAACCATCAGCTCGGGTTGAAGTGCCGTGACAGTCTATGGGGTTTCAACTTCATTGACAGATAGATCATTGTATATCAGTGTCTTAGATAGATTAACAATGATTGAATCAACATCGTGATCAGGTGAAGAAGTAGAGAGATCATGATATCCAAGATCAGAAAATTTAGGATGTTTGTCGGCATCCTCATGATTTGATGAATTTGGCAGAGGGGTAGATGAGAAGCAAATATGTTCACCCTATGTGTTTTTTGAAATGACAGATGATAGATTGGATGATTTCTAGAGGAAGATGTGTCCTCTCCGTGCTGTGATGTTAGACTAACATCCGACATGTCCTGTGAATGATCTGAAGTAGAAACATCCAGAAATGGGTTTTCACAAGGGAAATCAGGAGTGGAAGAATCACAAGCGATGTCAGTATGAAGCAGATGAGGTGCGTCCAGAAGGGATTCATCCTTCACCATGGGTTCTTCTTTAGATTCCCGCACAAACTCATCATGAATGATGGCACAGGTTGGCTGCATAACACCGACTCCATCGACAACTTGATCCTCGTTCACAACAGGTGAGGAGCCCACGATGGAAGAACACATGACAGTACAATCCAGAGGATCAACAAAACACGGGGATGGAGGTCAAGGGAATGAATCCACGTGACAACCAATAGGCTTGCAAGAAAAATCTGCATAGATATCAAGAGCAGGTGGGGTGGGAGGAACCAACATCAATTTTAGAAAGATTCATAGATACTTATACAGAATAATATATACATGCATGCATAAGAAAGAAAATACATATATCATTTAGAGTCAACCAGATAACATAGAATACTATATAACATATGCATGAGATGTACCAGCCCTTGTTATATTAAGAAGTGTAAGTTCTAATCATTCAATACATCCATTTCCAACCACTAGTTCAAATAGTGGAACGTTATAGACACAATCGCCTGCTCCTCCAAACAGATGTACTAGCTCTACACAGTAGAGAAGCCAAGGCTCGTTACAATACTGTCCAAGCTTTCTCTAAGATATTCCTATCAAAGCTTGGCTGACCAAAATCCTTTACAATGAGTTATGAGGTTCTATTTATAGCAAAGGGTGGGGTGACCCTTGACATTCCCCTTTGTGACAGTTCATCTACCTTCATGACTCTTCATCTACTCTATGACCGTTACATCCAACTATTGACAATTGAACTTCCACTTGACACGACATTAAATTACAATGCACATGTGCTCATGTGAGAGAAAATGTCTTGAGAAATCCATGCAAGACATCAGTGACACTCAGTCCATCGTGGTGAGACCAACTCTTTCACATGCTTGTGGTGGTGAAGGTGGTGAGTTGATGCCAAGCTTGGTCATCTGTGATGGTGTGCATGCACCCCATGGTGACATCTTGCTGAAACAAACCCTTGCCTCCATTGCATCTGGGTGCATTGGTGTGGCTCCTTCATCCAACTCGTTTGCTAGCATGTGCATGGTCTTCTTGGTGCAATCAAACTGGAAACACATTGATGCATAGTGTCCATGGTGATCTTCTAGTGTGTGCTGGTGGTCATGCGCATCAACTGTTAACTACATGCTCCGCTCCAGTCAGAATTGCTTCTTGTCTTTGCCTTGATGAGTGTGCTGAATAGGTTGGATCACATGCGTGCACACAATGACATGCATGATGTTGAATCCCTTCCGTGCAATCAACAACACTTCCCACCATGTCTACTCCATGCCAGCGACTGGGATGGATCTATAACTTGTTCAGGCGTAGTTTCATCCGTGAGTGAATGTTGTGCCCCATGTTGTTCATATTCCTACTGCAACTCATTCACTTGTCTGTGCATCTCACATTCTTCCTTGAGTTTCTGCTTCAACACATGCAACTCCTTCTTTGTTCCATTATCTATCTTTGCGCGGTCACACTGTCACCTCATAGCCTGAGTCTCCAAAGTTGCTTTCATCATCAGTGGATTTGTTTGAGCTTGCAACTTTGTCCAGCCTCCGTGTTGTCAAAAACCTTCCTCTTACATTCGTTGCATCCAGTATGCTGCCTTCAACTGTTGTTCATGATGTTGCCTATTGTGATGCTTCTACCATCATATCTTGATATCCTTTTCTATGAACAACTTGATGTCTTCGTGAGTAGGCAAGCTCATAGACACTTGATCAACTACATCCCTAAGTGTGCTGTGAATGGTGTCTTTGACTCTACTCTCTTGGAAACCATTGTATCTGTGTTGCTAAGAGGCAGATGAACTCCTGCAATACCTAGAGACATGGAAACACTCATGGAAAGTAATCTGTCAGTCGAAAACCAAAATGAACTTGAGAACTGACTTGCAACATACATGTGTGAATGATCATGAAGGTCATGCAATTCTCGCCAGGAGGTTGGGAGACTGCCTGCCAAGACTGTGCAATGCACAGCTTGGGTTACTGAGAGGTTGATTAATTACTGGAACTTCCCAATGCACAGTCCAGTATAGCTATTGACTGCTGGAATTATGCAATGCACAATCTCAACTGGCAATGGTTTCAGGCTCAGTGACTGTATTGCGCAATTTTTTGGGTCAATAGTCATTATCCCTCAGAATTGCGCAATGCAATACTGGAGGATATTCACTAGGAAGAAATGTGCATTTCTTGAGAGGAAGATAGAGATTTCCCTCTTAGGATTACGCAATGCTGTCTTGGTGAGGTGGAGTTCGAGCCAAGGTTGCTCAGACCCACCGACGGGCAACTGAACGCGAATGTGGAAGTGAATGCATGGTGATACTAAGTGTAAGAATAAGAGAAATATTGTGCATGAAAATGATGAATGAAAAATTCAAAAAATGGAACAATATTCATGTGGGTGAGGCGAGTCGATGAATTAGTGACTGTTCGTGAAAAACAGTTTCATGCATGCGACAATAATGAGATGTTAATGAAAATTGAAATTGTGCTAGTACAAGCTAGTAGTATCAAAACCACATCAAGGTCTCACTAAAACCAAGAAGATAATGTTCATATGAAGCGAAACACTAAAAGCGCCATAAATGCAACACAAGACATGGAAAGCGGGCTCACCCCAAAACAGTTGAGCTGAATGTGCCGATAACTCCTAGATGCAATGTGGGATGTCAAAGCTGCAAGGTTGATGTGAGGAATGAGCTCCACAGTGTCTGGTTGGTGAGTTTTAATGAAATTGAGGTTGTGAAGCGCATGGCACAAATCTAGGGAAAGCGGCATTTGGTGGGAGGTTTCTGAAATGATCCTTGCATGTAACCTCCAACTACCAAAAATAGATCCTTGAAACAAGGATTCCTTTGTGTGCTTGCTTGGGAGAAGCATCCAATACATGCAAGTTTGATTTGCTCAGTCTTGGAGGGAATTGGTCAAATTAGTTGCACATGCAAGAGGCTGCTCAATTGTTGGGAGAAAATGCGCATTTCTAGCTAAGAGATGGGCTGGCTTCTTAGAATATTTGTGCAATTTCTGAGAAAAGCAGTTAATTGCTGCCCAAATTTGCACAAATTCTTGGCTGAGAAGCCCAGCTAGGAAGGATTGTGAAATTTTCTGGGTGAAGCTTTCTCAGCAGAATTGCATAATTTTGGGGCCCAACAGGTTGCCAGTCAGGATTGCACAATTTCTAGAGGGAAGGGTGGTTTCCCTCTAGATTTGCACAAATTCTTGAAGGAGCTGCTCAGCCTGCTGCTAGACCAAGTTTGCATGAACAACCTATGAGGAGAATGCATCAAGGTTTGATCAACTGACTATCTTTATGCAAGAAAATCACTCGAGCTTGTGTACTTGACGAAGCAAGCCATGCTATTGTAAAGGTTGGTAAGGAGGCTCCAAAATGAAGCTAAGGAAAAATTTTGGAGGGTGGTTGTAGCCGCTACAACATAAGCTATGAAGAAGAAGAAGAGGACGAATAAGAAGAAACAAAATAAGCAAGGGGGCAACAAAGCATCCATTTCTACGAATGCAACTGATGTAGGAAAATCTTCCAATCAGCCCCGGAAAGTAAAATTCCCTTGCATGTTTATGTAAGAGTGACCACCCTTCTTCAAAATTGTCCTGGCATTCCCAATGTATTAGAAGTGTGGTCTATAGGTTCACATCGACCTTTGTCATCAACCTCTAGAGATCATGATGGTGATAAACCTTCAACTAGTAAAGCTCATGGAAAAAAGGGAAAAGTCAAATTTCCCTGTAAGTTATGTGAAGGTAATCATCCCATTCACCTTTCTCCTATTATAGATGAAGCTTCCAAAGAGTTGGGAAACCTTACAACTTCTCAACGTCGTCTTCTGATTGGGTATCGAAAGCTGTCCCCCTATCCTTCACTAGTTGATCCAGTGATTGATCAAAAGTCATCTTTGGTCAACCTTGCTCTCTCTAATAGTGAGTCTCATGAGTCCATTCTCGACCAACCATTGGTTGAGAAACTGGTATAATTGACCCCACCTTCAATTAACTACACCTTTTTGGTAGAGAGTGAAACTCATACTACTCAGGTTCTTCTGGTTTCTTCAGTTTCAAATGAACTAGAGGGAAATCCTCTTGTTCCCAAGGTGCATGAGAGAATTTCTCCTATTCCCATCGAGCAAGAGGGTAGCTCTCATGTTCCTACGACACCCCCTCCAAGTAGTTTATTCAATTCTTTTGATTGGAGTCGACTGGCAGGATATCACCTTCCATCTTATGTGCCTTTCCAAATTATAGTACAGGCTTACCATGTAATCGTACCTAGCACAGTCATAGATGAGGGCACATTTGTTAGTATCATGTCCTCAACTGGTTGGCAAGCTTTAGGTTCTCCTCATCTTGTCCCTATCACCGAGAATCTATTTCTTTCAATAGAGGAACCAATCAACCATTAGGGATCCTTCCTAAGTTTCCTATTACTTTTGGAGGAAAGATTGTCTATATAGACATAATGGTTATCCAAGGCCCTTTAGATTTTAATCTACTCCTTGGCTGAGACTATGTTTATGTCACAGGAGCTCCTTTTTCTTCCCTCTTTTGAGTGACATGTTTCCCGCATGAAGGAAACATTTTGATCATTAATCAACTTACATTCATTGGTCCTGAATCAACTCCCCATCAACCATCATCCCTAAATGGTTCTCATATGCAACAATATCACCCTTGGCACAAGTTAATTACGTGGCCACCTATTCCATGCCCACCTCTATTGATGATCTAGTGGATGATGTAGTACACCATGTATTGGGGGCACTGGAGTCCAATTTTTCATTTGGATCCCCAAACATGTATCTTTCCCAGAGTGTTGTCCTCCCATTTGATGATAACCTCTTGGAAGCCATGCTCTCTTTTGGTCTGTGATCAAGGGATCTGGAGTAGAGTTCCTTGTCTTGTGTTAAGCTCCTTAAAAAATGAAACAAGATCTGGAGTAGAGTTCCTTGTCTTGTGTCAATCTCCTTAAAAAATGAACAAGGGCTGGAGAAGAGTTCCTTGTGTTGTGTCAAGCTCCTTAAAAAATGAAATAAAGGGATAGAGCAAAGTTCCTTGTCTTGTGTCAAGCTCGTTAAAAAATGAAACAATGGTTATGAGGATAGTTATTTTATTATGTCAACCTCGTTAAAATATGAAATAAGTCCCCATGAGGATAGTTCTTTTACCATGTCAACCTCGTTCAAAAATGAAATAGGTATCCGTGAGAAAATTTCCTTGTATTATGTCAAGCTCATTAAAAAATGAATAAATGGATATGGAGCAAAGTTCTTTTACTTGTGTCAAGATAATTAGAAAATGAAATAAATCCCCTTCCAATTTGAGTCTTTGATTAGATCTCGTAAAATCCCAGTCGAGTCTTTCACTTGATCTCGTAAGTGAACCTTCATTCCATCCACTTGGCTGAATGAAATGAAGCTTGGGGGGCATGTTACTTGAATTGAGTAACTACGTTGGGGGCATGCAAACTTATTCCAAGCATAGTTTATCTCTGTTTCAAGCTTGTGTCAAAATGAAACCAAACCCAAGCGTATTTTACCTTTATTTCAAGCTTGTGTAAAAATGAAACCAATTCCAAGCATAGTTTTTTTTCCTATGTTTCAAACTTGTTTAAAAATGAAACCATTCCCACTTTACATCTCGTGATTGTCTTTTTTATTAGCCAATTTTTGCTAGATGAGCCTTGGTTCTTTCATTCCATCGTGACCATCTCTTTGGCCATTCATATGCCTTCACTTGGTTGTTTTACCATTTCCTAAGTAACATCTATGATGAGTGGTCTTATTAGCCAGCCCCTTAACAATTACATGTTCTGAGTTGTTCCATCATTACCAGAACCAATTGTTATCCTTTTATACCACTCGTTCCTCCAGGTGGAGTCCCCTTTCAACTCTTTTCAGACTCAAAAAATATGAAAGTATTGTCGAGCACTTGTCATTTCAAACTTGTTAAAGTAAATGAATTGACATCTACTCAGTATAAGTTTAACCCTTTTCCAAACTAAGATAGAATATTGTATGAAAAGGGAACACCTTAGTTGAACATGGCTAGGAGGTTCTCTCTAATATTGTTTTCTACCTTTCGGATTCGAGAGAAAAATTATGAAAAGGGACATGATGGAGTTTTATTTTTCGTATCTTTTTCAAACTCTATAAATGTGAAAAAGATACTAAGTTATTATTATGTCAGACTTGTTAAAACTTTATGACGAAAGACTCGTGACCATGATGAGACCAAGCTTCTCCTTCCTAGGACTAGTAAAACTTACTCTGATGGATTCATCCGAAGGGTGAACTTATACGACAAGCATATGGTATTCTCTTCAATCTTGGGTAAAAGTAAAGAGGTACTCGCTAGAAATAGCAGGGAAAAATGAAGATGAAATATCCTTTGTATAGGTAGCATGTCGCTCTTGAACATGACACTCTTTTTCTCTCGTGTTGGGTTTGGGATATCCTCGCAGTCGCTTGCCCTTTCAGGTTTGGGTGATCCATTTTTTCCTGTCATCTGACTATTCCACTTCATCATTATGACCCTTGGTCCTATGTTGAGTCTAAATGCTTCCACACTCCAGAGTCATGTCGCCAATGTTCAAGAGAAGTCCAAGTTGCACTTATTTACCTATACATTGTTTGAGTCATTACTACGGTACTGAATATTATTCCACTTTATTCCATGTTTCGTGTTGATGATGGGGGATTCATCATGGACCTCCTTCGATAGGTTGCTTCTTGTCGACTTCAAGATATTATCCAGGAAGATGACTTAGAAACTCCCTTTTAGTACCTTAGAGCTTGCATGCCTTAATGGCAAGTTCTTCGCATTTGACGACAGGTTTTCACTATTGGCCTCCAATCAGGTGATTCCACAAGTGTTTGACTTCATCTTTGTTATCACATTCATAGATTGTACTGTCATACCTTAAGAACCATTATCATTATGGGTGGTTCTTCTTGTGCCTATTAATGGTCCACATCAATGGTCGGTAATTAGGTGGTTTTCTAGCATGTTCGACTGTGACACATTCATTCACATAATAGAATTCATACATTGATCAGGTCAGGATGGAGCGTAAGAACCTGAGTCTTGTCTGTTATGACTCAGGCTACATGGAGTTATATGTCATTCATGGTTGTACACATGTTTCTACTATATGGATGGTTGTGACCATACCATGAGACTTTATATTTATGACGATCCTTGTTATCTAGATGGTTGCGTCCATACCATGGATATATTCATATAGTCTTCATCATCTGGATTGCTGCGTCCATGTTGTGGATTCATATCTTGATCTTAGATATGTATATGTATATGTATCCTTGATTTGCAGGTCTCCTGACAGTGCGTGTCCTCATCCTTGCAAGAGATCATAAAGCATCTTAGCCATCACTCCTCATTCTACCTTCATGCTTTAGGGGGCATCTATTACACAATGTTTTTTCATGCCTCCTTCACTTCCCTGTGACATACCCCGAAGTGCCCAAAACATGACCACTATACAATATACTCATCCATATATACAACTCAGATTCTTCCTAAGATTTTTTTTGGAAAATGGCTTGAGCTTTCCCTGAAGAAATAGTTGTTAAAACCCTAAAATGAGGTTCATCACTCTTATGAGGATAAAAACCATGATGGTCGCATGTTGCACTGTGTTTGACCCATGATGGCATCACTCTGTTCCCTGTCATACCCATGATGATCCCAAAAAGATAATTTTCCCAAAGAGGATGAGAAGCTTCGTGATCTAGAACCTTTTCGAGCAACGAGATGGAGGTGATTTCGCATAGATGAGGTCAAATCCTCCTAACTAAAATTCTTTGTCTTATCCCTATGAGCTACCTCCTTGAGATGTGGACCTAATCCTATCTTTGGAGAAGTCCTAACTCCCTCTCGCAGCATATAAATTCCTCTTCTCCCATTCCCAAATGGTTGGTTAGGTTGGTCTATACCCATTTGCACCCCTATGCCGAGCTTGTGCTTAGAGGCTATTCATTAGACTTGGAGCAGGATTGTTTGGATATTTTCTTGGCTTGGACTTCGATTACCACTCAAGGAGAGCCTTTCAACATCAAGGCTATGGTTTTAAGCTTCCCTTTATTCTTTAAATAGTATACAACTTCTGGTTCATCTTCCCAAAATATATATGTTCATGTATGTATTAGCTTGGCATTCCTTGATCAGCTAAGTAGGTTATTATTGGATTTGCTATTGGTTTTGGTATGCTTTATTGTCTCTTGATTACTTTTTCAGGAACATAAGAATTGAAAGAAGAAGGAACAAGTCCGTGACACAAGCAGTTCAAGGATCTCAACAAAGGAAATCAGAATAGCATCATAACGAGGTAGGTCATCTCTCTCGTTCTACTTTTCAATTATAATCTAGGAATATGTCTAGTTGATTGTAACTTCAGTTGCTAGACCCACTCATTGGGCTAGAGGGATCATCTCTATCTATAGAGAGGATTAACCTAGTCAACAATAAGGCACATACCCCATCTTGATGTTCACTAGGTATGTCCTTCTAAGACTATTCTTATCTTGAAATTCTAATCCTCAAAGAATATCGGTCCTCTTCGACCAATATAATCTTGGATACCATGTCTAATCCTAAAAGAGTGTTAGTCCACAAGACTAATTCCTATATTGGATTCCAAATCCTTAAGGAGTATCAATCCCAAATGCTTATCCAATCCTCCATTGTCCCTACTAGTGCCTTCACTAAGACTTAGGGTTGTTAGCCCTGGTCTAGTGCATGGAACATGGAGAATGTGATGTCCCACATCACTCCCTATCAACTAGGAAGGTAATCCTCATTCCCTCTCAAACAGGGAGTAGATCCTTTCTCCCTCTTAACCAGGGAGACTCAACCATAAGCTTCATTTTGTAGTGTTCATTAACTACTTGTTCCTTCATGGAGAAATTTAGTAGTAGTTACAAGGCTCCTTCTTTTCACATCATCAAATCGTTCTTGAGCTTCAACCTTCCAGGATGTTATGGACCCAAACTTCTTCCTAAATCTATCTTTTTGACAGGGTTCTTTCCATTTACCTTATTCATCACTTTCCATCAACCATTATTTGAAGTATCTTCATTATCAAAAGTATCTTATCAAATTAATCAATGTAGAGTTTTCTTCAGCTAGGAAAGTGAACTTCTTCTAGATCAACATTAATCCATCATTACCAACTAGATATCTTGTGATAAGCTAACTTTTTATGCCTTTGTAGTGTGCATATTTCTGCCATATATTCCTTTAAGCCATTACCAGTGTTGTTCATCCAAACCATGTGTTGTTTGAATTGAGGTAAATCAAACGAATGTATGTTCAACTATTATTTCTCTAGCCCATACTTCTGCAATATGTTCTTCCATGTAGGCCAGTCATATTTTCATCAATATCGAAGTTACCAAATTATGATGGCCTTTTGTCTAGATGTTAAATTTTACAACGTGCTTCTTCGACGGTCAACATCCCTTTACATGATCTACCTTCATATAGTACTAGAATTCTTCTTCATGTTGTTCAACTTTAAAACATCAATCAATGTGCATCTAAATCAATCAACAAGCTTCAATATTGTATCCATCAAAGTCTTCAAAACTCCCTCTCAAATGGTCATTCCTATCTTACATTCTTCAAGAGATCATATAGGATGTTGATCAATACCATGCTCATCTATAATGCTTCTGTGTATCGATTAATAATATGGAAAATTTATTGTCTCATCCAATTCTTAACTATGACATATCATGTTCATACTTTTAGATATATATCTACATCTAGCTCTTCATACAAAACTTGAATATATGAATCTACCATCTAATGAAGAGCTTATTTTCTGGAGATATGCATACCTCTTCCTTTCACATACCCATCTAGTTGACTTTTCTTTAGATCGAACTGCTACTTTAATATCCCTTAAAGATAATGTCTTTGGCGAGACCCCTTTCTTAAATGAGAAGTGCTTCAATTATACCTTCATGCTGCAAATCGACTTATTTCATACCTACAAGCTTCTTCGATGCTTGCTTAATTCTAGTAGAATATACTTTTTTCCATGTCAAAATAGTTCTTTCATATGTGAAGAACATTCTTCTAATAATTACTACCATGGATCCTTGTGAGCCCTTCCTGTTAAATGACTACTTTTATAACATGATTCCAAGTAGTATTTGCATGAACTGAGAAGTGCCAGATGGTCCAAATCCTTCTATCCTTGTAGTGCTATATGACTGCTTCCAATAAGATGCAATTAACTATGTAGACTTTAATCCTCCCAATGTTATACACTTCTTTCCATGATGCCATGATTCTTCGAGAAAGGTAACAGAACAAGATACTCTAATTGTCATCTTGTAATAAAAGAAAAAATATATTGCTAATAAACCTAGTAGAATGGAGATCTTCAATAGTAGCGATCTTTATGATATTCATTATTCAGCTTCTTTTTGGTTCTTCATTTTCTTCAATAATGTGTGCTTCACTCCTTTCCTTCCTATTGATAAGGTTAATCCTCTCTATGGACAAAGATGATCCCTCTAGCCTAATGAGTAGGTCTAGCAACTAAAATGACAATCAACTAGACATCTTCCTAGATTACAATTGAAACGTAGAACAAGAGAGATATCCTACCTTGCTCTGATGCTATTCCGATTTCCTTTATGGAGATCCTCGAACTGCTTATGTTAGGGACTTTTTCCTGCTTCTTTCAGCACTTACGTATCTGCAAAAGTGACCAAGAGATAACAAATCAAGCCAAAACCAATAGCAAATCCAATAATAACCTACTTAGTTGATCAAGGATTGCCAAGCCAATACATACATGAACATATATATTTTGGGAAGATGAACTAACAGTTGTATTATTATTTAAAGAATAAAGGGGAAGCTTACAACCATAGCCTTGATGTTGAAAGGCTCTCCTTGAGTGGTAATCCAAGTCCAAGCCAAGAAACTCTCCAACACTCCTTCTCCTAGTCTAATGAATACCCTTTAAGGACAAGCTCAATATAGGGGTGAAAATGGACATAGATCAATCATTTGGGAATGGTAGAGGGGGAATTTATAGGCTAGGAGAGGGAGTTAGGCCTCCTCCAAAGATAGGATTAGGCCCACATCTCAAGGAGGTAGCTAAAAGGGATGAGACCAAGAGGTCAAATTAGGAGGATTCAACCTCATCTATGTGAAACCACCTCCATCTCACCACTGTGGAAGCTTCTAGATCACGAAGCTTCTCATCCTCTTTGGGAAAACTTCCTTTTTGAGACCATCATGAGTATGAGAGAGAACAGGGTGATGCCATCACTCACTTAACAAGGTGCAACAGGTGATCATCGCAGTTTTGAGCTTCATAAGGGCAATGACTCTCATTTTAGGGTTTCAAGAGCCATTTCTTCAGGGAAAGCTCCAGATATTTTCTAAGAAAACTTAAAGGAGGGATATGAACTTGTATACATGGATAAGTATACTATATAATGATCATGTTTCAGGAACTTCAGTGTATGTCACGGGGAAGTATAGGAGGCATGAAAAATATTGTCTAATAGATGCCCCCTAAAGCATAAAGGCATAACGAGGAGTGACAGATGAGATTCTTTACGAGCTTTTGGCAAGGACAAGGATACGCACTATCAAGAGACCTAAAAATCAAGGACACATATACATATACATATCTAAGATCAAGACATGAACCCACTACATGGATGCAACCATCAGGATGATGAAGACTAGATAAAAGATCCATGGTATGGGTGCAGCCATCCAGATAATGAGGATCATCATAAATATAAAGTCTCACAATATGGTCATAGCCATTTGTATAGTAGAAACATGTGTACAATCATGAATAACATAAAACTCCATGCATCCTAAGCCATAATAGACAAGACTCAGGGTCTTCTACTTTATCCTGACCCAATCAATGTACAAATTCTAACATGTGAATAAATGTGTTGAAGTAAACATGCTAGAAAACCACCTGATTACGGGCCAATGATGTGGACCGTTACTAGGTATGAGAGAAACCACCAATAATGACAATGGCTCTCAAGGTACAATGGTACAATCCATGAATGTCATAATGAATATGAAGTCGAACACTCATGGAATCACTTGATCGAAAGCCAATAATGAAGACCTGTCGTCAGATGCGAAGAACTGACCATTAGGGCGTGCTAGATCTAAGGTACTGAAAGGGAGTTCCTAAGTCATCTTCCTAGATAATGAGCTAAAGTCGATAGGAAGTGACCTATCGAATGAGGGAAATGATGAGTCGCCCATCATCGACACGAAACAAGGAATAAAGCGGAATGATATTCAAGACTGTATCAACAACTCAAACAATGTATAGGTAAATAACTGCAGATTGGAATTATCTTGAAGACATTGGTGACACAACTCCGAAGTGTGGCAACATCTGACCCAACATGGGACTAAAGGTCATGATGACAATGTGGAATAGTCAAATGAGAGGAAAAATGGATTACCCAAACCTAGGAGGACAAGTGACTGAGTGAGGATATCCCAAACCTAACACGAGAGCAGAAGAGAGTGTCATGTTCAAGAGCGACATGCTTCCTATACAAAGGCTGTCTCATCATCATTTTTCCTCGCTATTTCTAGTGAGTACCCCAATTATTTTTATCACAATCTTGAAGGGGATAGCATATGCTTGTTATGTAAGTTCATTCTTGGAATGAATCCTTCCTATTGAGTTTTATGAGCCCTAGGAAGAAGAAGCTCGGTCTCATCATGGTGATGAGTCTTTCATCGCAAAGTTTTAATGAGTTCAACATACGAATAACTCGGCACCTTTTTCATGTTTAGAGAGTTTGAAAAAGAAATGAGAAAGAAAACTCCATCATGTCCCTTTTCGTAATTTGTCCCTTGAACCCAAAAATGTAGAAAACAATATTTGAGGGAACCTCTTGACCATGTCAACCAAGGTGTACCTTTTTTGTAGATAGTCAATCTCAGCCTGAAAAACAGGTAAATGTGTACTGAGGTGACATCGATTCATTTACTTTAACCAGTTCATAACGACAAGTACTCGACAATCTTTTCAATATTTGGGAGTTAGAAAAGAGTTGAAAGATGAAACCACGGGGGTTCCTTTTTCATTTATTTAATGAGTCCGAAAAAGAGATAAAATAAAACTCCCAAAATCGGTCAATAATAATTATTGTTCACATTGAAGGCACCTATAACTACACAAGAAACACACCCATCACCGATATCAAGAAAAAATATTAAAATATTCAAAAATATATTGCAAAATAACTTTCAAAACTTATAAATAGGTACAAGTATTTTCATTTGTTACCAAACTAAGCTCTGAAAGTGCTTTTGTGCGATAATTCTATTGATTTTCAAGTGGCTGATGTGAGAGATCTAGGGTACCATTTCACGATCTGTCTACGACAGGTAACAACCCTATCTCTGCTCTTGCATTTCATTACTTTTTTATGTAATTCAAACAATAAATTTTAGGCTAGAAAGGAGGATTTCAAAATTTTAGGTCGTCGACAACCATCGCAGGTATGGTCATCGGACCTGTGATGGTCACGCTCGAGCCCAAAGGATCATGTGATGCCATTGCACTGTTTATAAAAACATGGGCGATGGCACCAAGAGCGATTTTTTGAGATAAAAAACTCTCTTTTAAGCAAAAAAATATTGACTTTTATCCC
Organism: Pinus taeda; assembly: GCA_000404065.3. Classification (NCBI taxonomy): domain Eukaryota; kingdom Viridiplantae; phylum Streptophyta; class Pinopsida; order Pinales; family Pinaceae; genus Pinus; species Pinus taeda. The sequence goes on along the minus strand of APFE031523381.1, from coordinate 125,245 downwards.
TGTAAAAAGAATTAATAAGTGTTTAAATGTTGTTTTGCAAGAGAATATGGTCTTTGAGTGGAAAGAAAGAGGCCATGAGGCCAAATATCTCCAAGCATCTTAGGATTCAGCATGCATAAATTCTCTGAGAGATTGTGGACTATTGAAATTTTTTAGGACCACAAGGTTGAGGGCTCAGATGGAGCTACTATCTTATCTGATTAGCCTTTGGGATGTGGGTCAAGAGATCTTCATCATCGAATGGAAAGAACTGGAACTAGAGGAGATGGACATATATTTCATCACGAGATTATCTCGCCAAGGAGGAACAACTCAACTCTTTGGATCTCGCCAAGGAGGTGAGAGTACCAGGAGTCTAGTCTAGAGATATTGTCTTGGTGTTGAGATAACCAACGGAGGTAAGGTGAAGATCACAACAATCACTAACAACCTCATTCTAAGAATAATTTTGTTCACCATGGCGTGTGTATCTGGCACATAAGCTTTGCATGAGGCTTCAAAGTCTTAGTTTCAATATGCTATCACATGATTGAACCCCCCATATTCAACTGGTGTGGAGGCCTTTTGGCGAATATAAAGTGACAACTGACCAAGGGTAAGCATGGACACCTGAAGAAATTTGGGTTCGGTTCTATATTGGTGACCTTATTTTTGGAGTGAGTTCCCCTCTTATGGTATCAATGGGAAAAAGTACTACATCCTGCCCCTCGAGATCCGAGGCTCACGAGATGGAGCCAGCTCATGCCTCGAGGAGGCCCCGATCAACATATGCATTATCCACCACAGTTCTTCCCTTGGCTTGAATGCCAACTACTCGTGTTAGATGAATATGCATATGCTGGCACAAATTTTAGAGGGGATCCAGATCTACCTCTGCCACCAGGCGAACAGTGGATTGACGCAGGTAAAAACTTGTTTTTTGGATTTTTTCAAGTTTTATGATTTTTATAAAAGTGTAAAATGAGACTCAACTTATGATAAATGTGCAGATGTGGGACTAGAGAGACCACCAGGCATGTCACTAATAGCATGATGAGCTGCCCATCCGTTAGTGGGTGTGGACTATGAGGAAGGGGTTGACCCTTTACCTGAGATGGAGCATAATATGGAGGCAATCACTCAAGGGGTTCCATATTATGCCACTATTGACAATGTTCAACTACGTTGGTAGAGACATACTATGGGAGTCTTTGCGAGACTGCGCCGGCTACTAGGCTGAGTGATCAGGGCAGTCTCGTGCTATCATGAGCACCATTTAGTTTTATAGTTTATCTAGTCTTTTACACATTTTCTAGGCTTTGAAAGCCAAGTGCCCCAGAACACTCTATTTTTTGACATTTTTATGTAAACACTCCGACAGACGCTATATATATAATATATATATATATATATATATATTATAAATAATATGCGTGCGTGCGTGTGTGTGTGTGGTGTGTGTGTGTGTGTATAGTATATGTATATGTTATATGTATATGGATATGTATATGTATATATATATATATATATATATGTATATATATGCATGTTTTATTTCTACTTATGTGTTCATAACATGATTCAGTTTTACAAATGATGCAAATGTCTATCAAGAACAAAATTTTCTAATGCATTGGTTAATGTATTTAAATTACGTGGAATATGTTGATATGTAATGTAATCAAAATTTCTTTCCAACAATATAACATGTAGATACATATACAATATTTGTGGATTTCTCACTGAGTAAGTTTAATTGTAACACAATGAGTTGTGAATCCAAGTTGACAACGAAATCCCTAATGCCAAGAGAAACTACTTCTAATAAGAGTTTAATAACTACACTATATTCAACAATATTATTGGTTTTTTGACCAAGGCATATACCTTGTAAATTGATCAGCTTGCCATTAGGGTCATAGAGTACCCATGTTTTAGAAGAGAGGTTCAGTGTGCTATAACAAGCACCATCATCAAAACCAATGTAATGACCTAATGACATCTACAAACCAAGTGGAACATAGGGTAAGAAGAAAAAATTATGTCTCAAAAGCAAATGAACACACAAAAAATAAAAAACGCACACTAATGAATTAACACACTAATGTACAAAAGTCATTACACGAATTTCACACATAATACTTTTTGAGATACAACCCATTACAGGGTTGTGACAATGCATTTCCCTCATAATCACATAGCTCATAGGCACCTTTTTGTAAAACACGTTTGACAATATAGGGCCCATGCCACATGGGTTCGAACTTGCCTGCCCCCAATTTACCATTGGCTTGATCATAAAGAAGGACCAAGTGGCCTTCAACAAAAGTGCGAGGAGAAATGGTTTGGTCAAAATGAGCTTTGACTTTCTTCTTTTGAGCTTTGATGACCATCGCAGCAATGCAACGAGTCTCGTCAAGTCTCTCAAGATATAGTAGTTGCTCCTCTTCAGGTGAGGTATTCAGAAGAAGTTCAATAACTAGCTTAAGTGAAGGGATTTCACATTCAATTGGAAGAGTTGCCTCTAAACCATACACCAATTGGAATGACATGAATCTAGTAGTTGTCTTAGTAGAAGTTTTGTAAGCCCAAAGAGCTAAGAATAACATTAAATTCCAATCATTTATGTGCTTCCCAAAGGTACGCTGAAGCATAGTAATCAAAACCTTATTGACTGCTTCAACCTCGCCATTGTCTTGTGGATAATAAGGAGTTGAGCTATCACGTCGAAGGCCTAACTGAGCAGTTAGCTCTACCACTATGCGTTAATGAAAATGTGATCCATGGTTAGTCACGATATCTTTAGGGACACCAAAACGTGCTATGACATAGTTAAAAAGGAACTAAGCAGTAGAAATATCGTCAACATTTTATGTAGGAATCACCTTGGCCCATTTCGTAAAATAGTCGACGATGACGATGATATAACCATGCCCCCCGGGCGAGCAAGGGTTACATGTCATGAAATCAATGCCCCTTTTGGAAATGGGCCAATGGTAATGACTGGGTGTAGGGGTGCATGTGGGACACCCTGCTTGTGGCTAAAAATATGTCATTCATGGAATTTTTGGATAGCTAGAATGTCGTCTTTGAATATAGAAGGCTAGAAATAATTGGCGTGGAGGATTTTTTGAGCAGTGGCATATCCAGACATATGACCACCATAGGCACCAGAGTGGAAATCATTTAAGACTTGCTCAGCCTCTTCAAGAGTGAGACATCTGCGAAGGAAAAAGTCCACACCAACCTGATATAATGTATCACTGATGATCCAATAGGGTTGGGACTGATGCTAGATGAGACATTGGTCGGACCAAGACAAATCAAATCAGAAGGTTTGGGTTTGGAGCTAAAAAATAATGTCTTCATACCAAGGGTCAAGAGTGTTGATCAGAAATAGATATTCAGTGGGTATCTGCTCAGCAAAATCAGTTGAGTTGCTTGCAGATGGAAGAGCACAAATTAACTGAGAAAAGACAAGTGATTTATTTGATTTGGCAACAGTAAATTCCAAATGAAACTCCCGCGGGATGAAAATCCATTTGGAGTATTTCCCCCTAGTAACTGGTGAGTCAGTATATATGTCATGATGTTGTAATTAGAAATTACGATGGTTTTCCATAAAAGGATAGAGTGTTGAAATCTTTGGATGGCATGAACTACCACCAAGGAAAGCTTCTCAACATGAGCATATCAAGACTTGGTATCAAGAAGGTTTTGGCTTAGATAATAAACCACATGCTCATTGCCATCATCGTCATCCTGAACAAACACCATAAAGATAGTGGTATCAATTACAGCCAAATACAGGAAGTAATCGCAACGATAATCAGGGGGATGCATTAAAGGAGCACTAATCAGGGCTTTCTTTAAAGAATCAAAGGATTCTTGGGTGACTTCATCCCAAATAAAAGGGATCCCCTTCTTAAGTAGGTGAGTAAAACCTTTAGGAAGTGTGGCGTAATTAGGGACAAATCAACAGAGAAAAATAGCTTTTCCCTGCAAGCTCTGCAATTTCAATAGTATTGAAGGAGAGGGTAGATTGATTATGACCTCAACTTTCAAAGGATCAATCCTGATACCTTCACAAGACAACACAAAACCTAAGAGCTGTCCAGACTCAATGAAAAACACACACTTGTGTGGATTGAGATGGATATTGTAATGCTGACATCGTAAAAATATAGCTCTTAAGTGATTCGGATGGTCACGACATTTAGCTGAATGAGTTGGCGAGTGAGTGAGGTATGGCTAAACAATGTGACAAATTTCAGGGAATGCATAGGAAATTGCTCATTGGAAGGTAGTGTCAGCATTCTTCAAGCCAAAAGGAAGCTTTTTGTAAGCAAAAGTACCCCAGGGATAGATAAAGGTTGTTTTATGCTGATTAGTGGGTGAAACATTAATTTGGTTATAGCCAAAAAAATCGTCTGTGAACGAAAAAATCTTACTCCGAGCACATTCGTTGACGATTTGGTCAATAAAGGGAGTAGGATAATTGTCCTTAGGACACACCCAATTTATATCGCAGTAATCAACACAAACATGTATCGTGCCCTACTTTTTGGCAATAGGGATGATATTGGATACCCAATCCGTCAATGGAATAGGATAAAGAAAACCTACATTCAAAAGCTTCTCTACTTTTGCTTTGATAGCAACATCCTTTTGGGGGTGCACAGGGCAAAGCCATTGTTGAACAGGCTTAGCACCAGGATAATTTGGAATCTCATGCACCACTATGGTTAGATTGATACCAGACATTTCCTCACATGACCAAGTGAAAACATCGTGGAATTCTTTAGAAAGCTGAATAGAAATCATGATCTCATTTGGAGAACAGGAAACCCCAATATGAATGTTCTCGATGATTCCCAGCTTAACGGAAACATCAAGAAGAATCGTAGAAGTGATGTTTCCCATGTTACCCTCTGACAAGACTTTATGTACCTAGATAGGTGTCTGAAGTGGAGGTGTAGGATAATGAGAAACATATGCTTCAAGGCAAGAAGGTATCTCATCGAGGCTAGGGAGAAAGGAAGAATGATGATGTATACTGTTCCATGGAATTTCCTCCAGAGACATAACCTCCACAATACTCTCATCAGTGGGGAATGTCTCTTTCAAAGGATCCTAAGAATCCCAAGAACCTAGCTAGGGAGATGGCACGTAATTGTCTAGGTTCATACTGAAGACAATATGACTTTCTGAAGCGGCCATTGAAGCTAAAATAATTTCTTGATAATTTATCTTCAATGGACTTAAAGGCATAGCATCGCTAAAAGAGTCAATTTGATCGTCAGAAGGGATAACCCAAGGATCCATAGAATCCAAGATCATATTGAATGAATGAACATTCAGAGGTGGGAGAGAAAAGGTATCCATTAGAGCAGAGCCTTTGAAGAGACCTACTCCCACACTCTCATAAGTAATCTCAGTATTTCCCACATAAGGAATGTATTCATTGGATGAACCAAAAGAAAATAAATATAGATGATCAAATGTGACAATTTTTCCTTCATGAGGAAAACGAAGTACGCAGAACAAAGAAGACACCACACAAAACATGGCGTGAGTCTAGCTTCGCCCGAGAAGAAGGTTGTAGTTGAGATTTGCATCTACAACTTCTACTTTTAATTCAACAGTATTTCCTTCTAATGTAATTGGAATGTTCGTGAGAATACCATATGGTCATGAACCTCTACTATCAAAGGCTTCCAAGGTGTTCATAGATTGGTTAAGAGGAGGAGAGCCAATGGCTTTCCAACACAAAACTAACATGATGTAGGTAGACACACCTTTATGAATCACCATTCTATGGATCATCTTTCCTTTGATATAGACCTGTATCAGAAATGAAATCTGATGAGGAAGATGAGGTGCATGATTCTCTAGATCGAAAGTAATCATACTCAAATCAGAAGGATCTATAGCACCTATAGAAGACAACAATGACTTCTGCTGTGTTGGACAAGATTGAAGGACCTCCAAGGTAGAGATCACCAAAGTCGCCTCAGCTAAATCCTCAACAATATTGTAATGTTGTGCAACTCGATCATTCATATTGAAAGATGACTTCCGAAGAACACCTTTGGGGGGTGGATGGATGATGGACTCACTGTTAGGGTGCTCAATATGGAGCGGACCAAAAGAGTATGAAGTAGGAGTAGAAATAGTATCAGTGGCTTCTTTCTCCATCGTCTACTTAGACACGGCTTGATAGTCCTTAGTTCGAGTAGTGATTGTGTTAGGTCCCTATAATACTAGTAATTCCCCCGTTACTATTGTCATTGTATCCCTTATTGTTATTATTGTGCCCCATAGAATCCCAATATTGTTATTTTTGTGCCTTTATATTATTATTGTTAGGTCAGCTTGGTTATATTGTGACCCCTTAGACTCCTATATATAGAAAGGAGGTTTTTTCATTTGTATCATCCAAGAATTGTTCATTTGTGTAATGTAAAGGAGGTTTGCCCCACGAAGAGGTTGAATTCTAAGGCGTTGACCTATCTTTTCTATCTTTTTGTGAGCTAGTTTCATAACATTTGGTATTAGAGCTTTGGATTATAGGGTTTCGTTGCTCCAAACAGGTCATCGTGGCATTTTCACTATAAATTTTTTCTGCAACGTTTCAGAAGTGAAAAAATACCAATTTGAGATGAAATCTTGCTGAACCTCGGGTCTGAATTTCATATTTTGTTGAACTATATTTTCGGAGATATGATCTGAGGAAGTTAGGGTTTTTGCAAGCTCCAGAATTTCATCTAGAATAGGTCATCGTGGAATTTTCGCTATAACACTTTCTCTACGATGTTTCAGAAGCTAAAACAAAAACCCATTTGAGAAGAAATTGGTTTGAACCTCGGCTCTGAATTTCAAATCCTGTATCACTATATTTTTGGAGATATAATCTGAGAAAGTTAGGGTTTGAGCAGAGCCCCAAATTACATTCCAAATAGATCACCTTGGGAAAATCATTGTAACATTCTCTCTGAGCATCAGATTGAATTTTTGTAAGAAGTTGAAGAAAGAGGACAGACTGTAGTTTTTTGGGTCATAACCCAAGGTTGAAACAGTGACCCGTGGCATGTCATACAAGTTCACTCTACTGAAAAAGTCTATATTCAGGTCATCATGGGAGATATGGGATAACTCTTCATTGGAGAATCCAATCTTGATTAGACTTGTGGGGTTAGAAATATTACTCAGAGGGTTACCGCAGGAAAAAATTTCAGACCTAGGAGATCCAAAAATACAGAGATACATCAGATTCAATATCAAGCTCCTACAAAGTGAAAAAAGGTGTGTAGTTTTTTTTAAATTTTTGCATATGCTTGGTTTGAAAAATTAGTTTGAAGGAATTCAAAGGGCATAGTGAAGCATTATTATTGGTAATTGATGCCCTGAACAAAGAAAATGGAAACATCTAACAAGCAACCTGAAAGCTCTAGCATGACTCATGAAGAAGACGAAGAAATGCAACATGATATATTAAAATTACGAGACCATGTGCAACAAATTTCACTCACACAAAAAGTAACAGAAAATAAGATGGATGATTTAAAGAAAGACGTAGAAACTAAGATGGATGGTTTAAAGAAAGGCATGGAAGCTAATATGGATGGTTTAAAGAAAGGCGTAGAAGCTAAGATGAATGATGTGGAAGCTAAGATAGACGGCGTGGAAGCTAAGATGGATGGTTTAAAGAAAGGCGTAGAAGCTAAGATGAATGACGTGGAAGCTAAGATGGACGGCATGGAAGCTAAGATGGATGACGTGCAAGCTAAGATGGATGATTTGAAGATAGATTTAAAGATAGATTTGAAGACAAGCATGGAAGATTTGAAGATAAATTTGACAAAGTTTCTATAAGAAATGCTTACTAATGGTGAAAGGGTAGTAAAGGAAACTCATGATGAGAAAAAAATAAATGTTGATCATGATTTCATAGACTCTAACGTTGGACCGAAGAACCACCATGTTCCAAAGATTGATATGAGGAAGTTTGATGGCAAGGATCCAGAAACATGGATGCTACAGATGGAGCAATTTTTCAATCTCCATAATGTGAAAGACACACAAAAGGTACGCATTGCAACTTTATATTTGGAACCAAATCAGTTTGTATGGTATTGATGGCTTTGCTCTCATAAACAAATGGTCACTTGGGCTATTTTTACGGATGAAATGATAGCACATTATGAGGATACAAAAAGCAACACTTTTTTTAGCCAATTGATAAATCTCAAACAAAAGG
>APFE031523381.1:75143-91609 GCA_000404065.3 Pinus taeda | reverse complement strand
GAGAGCAGGGGTGTTTTTGTAAAAAGTGCTAGAAAACACGTAAAATTGTCAAAATATGGCTTTTTTGGCTTATTGGCGTGCTTTTTAAATGACATCAGCAAGTGGGTCCGGATCGGATGATGTCAGCAGGACGTCATCAGGTGATGTGGCGGCCTAAGACCGGTCCACGGGGGCGGTGAGGTGGCAGCCAGGTGGACGAATGGAGGACAGGGTGCGCGGTCGTGGCGCTGACATTGGCAACAATAGGATGGTGACGCAGGCGGACAGGTGTCTTCATATCGGGCCCCCTCCTATACGGCAAGGAATCTGTCAGAGGGGGCTCTGACGGAGTTTGGGATCGACGCGTGGATCCCGCGTGACATCACTGTCTGACAGATATCGGACAATATCTGTCAGACGTCGGGGCCCTTCTGAAATCCACGACAACCGTTGGATTTAAGGCGCGCGATCTGACGGCTATCGGGAAGGGAATATGCACGGAGGATAAAGTCAACGATGGTTATCTGTCGGACGTCGGGCCCCTCCGAAACCCATGACGACCGTCGATCAGGAAAGGCTTGATCGGACGGATATCGGGCCAGCAAGCTGCACGGCGGATAAGGTCAACAGGCGGCTTAAAATAATAATATGTATTGGTAACTGCACCCGGAGGGACCCTTTGGGTTATCAACGATTTTCAATGGTTTTCAATGTTTCCTTTTCAAAAATTAAATATACCCGACGACATTAGGAAAAGGCGAAAAACAAAGGTTTTTCGTGAAATTTTTCGCATAAGGCATATGAAGGGCAAAACTTAGGATAGGCGGGTTTGATGAATTTTTATGAAAAAGATGCATACTGGCTCCCGACCTTAGGATAAGGCGAGGAAGGTGGATTTCATCGAATGTTTTGCCTTTTAGTGGTATAATGGTGCACAAAAGGGTTTTTTCAAGGGTTTTTAGGCAAAAATGGAGAGCTGGCTAGGTAGACAAGTTCTGATAGAGAAAAGGGGTTAGGCTTGGGTTCTTGAGCTTAACCAGATGTTAATCCCATGCCCTAGTAGTGAAACTTATGGCTATAATACCAAGGAGGGGATATTTATACATTGATTAGGGTTTATACACCATGGTGTTATAATAGTAGGGGAAATGAAGCATAAGGAGCTAGATAATAGAGTTAGAGGTTAATATGGGGAAAAATGTGAATGAGGACCAATACTACTAAGTTCTCTTGAAAACAACTTAGTGTGAAGAGTAGATAAAAATGAAAAGAACTTTACACAAGAAATGTGGCTTCTAAAGGCCATAAGAACCAACATAAAGCTTTGAGTCTCTCTTGTGTACACAACTTGTGAAAGGACAACTTGTGAAGGGATGTTAGTAATGAGTGGTAAACAAAGGGAAAAGGGAAGTTAGACATGCTCCACTGTGTTGTTTTGCTTGTTCTTGGTTAGCAAAGTTGATCTTGGAAGGAACACCACTTCTGCAACCCCATCTACCTACCCAACTATTTTTCCTAGCATTTTTTGTTTCTTCTTGGAGGGTGCACTTGAACTTGCCGACCCCTTGTGTGCCTTTTCTTTTCCATTGGATTTTTGTTTTTATTTCCTATCTAGCACTACCCTTATTTCTTCCAAGGCCCCAGATTAAGCAGTTGGGAACCTTATTTTCTCTACCTAACTACTGATCTGCCAAGATTAAACAGTTTGGACAGATTTCTTTCTCTATTATAAAACATAAATTGAAAACATGGCATGATCCAGATTAGACTGTTGGGTCATCCATCAGAACTTTAATGGGCATGAAGGCATGTACACACCTTGTCTTTTCTTGCAAATATGGAACCTTTGTAGCAGCAAAGTAGAGCATATTTGGCATTTGAATTTGCCAATCATGAAATATGAAACCTATTGGTATAGGTATCCAACACTTCTCACCTCTTGAACTCTATGTTTTTTTGGGGCTGCAAATGTCTATATCGACTAGTTCAAATGGTTTGTATGTGGAATACTCCTTTGTCTTGAACTGTGCACTTTTTTGTTTACCACATTGATAGGAATTACATACAAAACTATCTGGTTTTGATAATTTTGGTAAGCCCCTTACTAGCTCTATTTTTTTTACCTTCACCAGATTGTCAAAGTTAACATGACCCATCCTTCTAGACCAAAGCCATGTCCCATAAGCTTTTCTTGGATAACACCTTTCCTTGGAATCATCGAAGATATAGACATTGTTGGGAGTCATGAATGATTTTCCAACCATATTTCCATTCTATTCCCTTTTATCTCACAATCATTTGATAAAAAAATCACATTGTAGCCATTAACACACATTTGGATGACTCTAACAAGATTATGTTTGAGGTTGTCCACTTAAAGGACATTCTAAGCCTTAGTATTCTTATCTAAATTGATTGTTCCATTTCATTTAATTTCCATTTTCTTTTAGAAATAAGAACTTTATCTTGTCTCCAGTCATGTGTTTTGAGCAACCATTGTCCACATACCACTTCTCTTCCTGGTCATGAGCATACAACACAACATTGCATTCCTCTGTTTCTTATTTATTTTGTGTCCATTTATTTTCATTGTTATAAAGACCTGACTAATTTGACTTCTATTGTTCATTAGGATTAAATAATTTTCTTCTATACTCATTAGCCTTGTGGCCATAGTTATGAAAAATATAGCATTCAATATCATTCATAAGAGGGAAGAATGAATTTATTTGTGTTGCGGGAAAACTTCTAGATCTACCAAGATGAAGGTGATTAGAATTGTAATTTTCATATCTTTCAAATTTAATCACTCTACAATTAATAGCTTTATGACCGAAGTTATGGCACATATAGAAATTACCATAAAATAACTTTGGTACCTAACATAGTGCATCTATTGAGTTTGAGTAAATCTATCAATATTTTGCCTACTGGTTTGCTGGTGAATAAATCTATGCTGAGGTGATTTTTTATTGACATAATTGCTACCTTTCAACTTTTCTTTATGCTTTATCACCATTTCAACCTTACCAAATGTTGCTTTAAGTTCATCTGCATAGCTATGAGGCTTGTTTCTTGGGGACCTAGAACTCGATTCTCCTTTCAAATTTTGTTGAGACTCTTTATCTCATAGACTAGATTTTCTTGCTGGTATTCTTTACAAGCCGTGGATATCATCTAGTTCTTCTGAAACCTCATTAAATATGAGGTGTACATCCATCTTGGACTTGATATTCATGCAAATTTTTCTCAGGGATGCAACTTTTGCCTCTAACTCTTGGTAATTCTTTTCCCATTTAGCTACTTGGTTCATAAGAAGCTCCTAATTTCTCTTGGCTTCTTCAAGCTGAGTTTTTAGAGAAATAATATCTCCATCATTTTCATCCTCTAGCCTATCATGACTTTTTTGTTTGTTGTTTAATTAATGAACTAGAATGTTCTTAAGCTTGAGAGTTTCTTTTAGTTTATATTTTGAAGGTTATAATGTTTATTTTTAGAATTATACATACCTTCTCCAAATCTGAAATTTTTCTCTTTCAACAACTTGTTCTTCTTCTTAGTCTTCTTCAACTCCTCTAGTGCACTAGATAGTTCTGCTTTGAGGTCCACTACTCCTTCAAATTTTGATTTGTCTTCAAACTTAGTCTCAGATTCAAATTCCATAAGTGTGCATTCTTCTTGTTCTCCCTTAGAGGATTCTTGATTGGTTGCCTTAGATGACTCATTGTCTTCCTTAGAGTAAAAACTATTTTTCTTCTAAGTGCTTTGTCTTGATTATTATTTTCTTTGTCTTTCTCTTGCTTCTCAACTTTATATGGAATTTTAAAAGAAAAATGTCCTACTCTACCACATTCAAAACATTTAAATGGTAACTTACCATTTTATTCTCATTAGCCTCTTTTGTGTTTTCTTACAAACTGAGCCATCCCCTCAACTGAGTCACAACTGGAGAAATATTGGTGTCATTTGGATTTTTGGATTTATTTGAGGATTTAAATGTTTCTTCTTTTGGGTATGATTTCTCTTCTCAAATTCTCATCTCAGAAGCAGTGAGAGTTCCATGAAACTACTCCATAGTTAGAAACTTTAATTTTTTCATCTCCTCTATGGATGAGATCTTGGCATTAAATATCATTAGGAGTTATCTTAAAACCTTTTGGATAAATTCCACTTCTTTAATATCTTCACCAAGTCCTATAATAATATTGGCTACTTCATCAACTCTAAGTATTTAGCAACGCTTCTTCTTCATTCATCCTAATACTTTCAAATTTCATTCTATAGGTTTGGATTTTAGCCTTCTTTACCTTTCCATATCCTTCATAACTATTATTATGCTTGTCCTGGGCTTCATTGGATTATTTTTGGTGCTTCACATTTACCAAATAAGATTGGTTAATACCAACTACAATTTTGTTCTTGGTCGTTGCATTATTGTTGTATGCTCTCCTTTCATTAGGATCTATAGGCAGAGTTGTTAGAACCATGTATCTAGATTCCACTATAGCCCATACATCCACTCCAAGGTACATGATGTAAGCTTCCATTATAACTCTCCATAATACATAATTAATCTCATCAAATATGGGTACTCTTCTTGAGTATATATCTTGATTTGCTTGAATTTCCATTGTTCCATGCAGATCTACCTTCAAACAATTAAAATGTTCCTGAAGGAACTTGCTCTAATATGAATTGTTGGGAATTAGGAATTACTGAAAGGTGGGGTGAATTAGTAATTCTCAATTTTTCTTATTTAAAAAAAATCACAAAATCAAACACAAAAATTGAATTCACGATAGTACATAGTGATTTTAACGTGGAAACCCTTTTGGGAGAAAAACCACCAAAGCTTGTTTTTATTATGATGTAAATTTAAAGAACCCACTTTTTTTACATAAATTATTTTGTGAGAACCCACTCACAGGAGGTTCCAACCCCCTTAGATCAGTAAGCACCAAATTTCTTAGAGGAACCAACCTTAGATCTTCATAGGCACTGACCTGTTACTATAAGTTAGATCTACTCTTTCATGGGATTTTCAAGCTAAGACCTCTTGCAATGTTCTTTAATTTGATTTACAATTTGTTATCCCTTCTCACATGTAGTTCCTTCATCTTCTTCAGCTCTCATATGCCTTATCATGATCTTCTCTCTTTTGCAAGTACACACACACACACAATCTACAACACTATTCTTGTGCTTACTCACTCAATATCGGGTTCTATTGTTCTCAATTTGTGTTCACTCCACTCTGTACACTCACTCTAGTTTTCTTGCAAACACACTTCACTTCACTGTTGCTCTTTCTTTTCACTCTAATTACACACTACTTAAAAAAGAGTACTTTAATTAATTATTCTTTGGCTTGAGGATTTTTTTAGTTCATTCCCATTGCAATTTGATGTAGATCTCCTTTGACACTTTGTTCCATCACATTGGAATGCCAAGTAGCTCACTCATTAATTCCACCAACCACTCTTTTCATTTAAATCTTCTCAATCTTCAATTTCAATTGTGATAACACTCAAACTCAAATTTTTGCTGCTATTTCTACTGGAGGGTATACATCACTTCGCATCAACAAATCATATCTCCATATTTGCACCTTTCTTTACTTTCCAATTGTGAAACAAAATCTTTTCTTTTGTAACTAATCTCGACACCAAATTCTTAACAGTATAATCCCTGATATTTTGAGCTCCCTCTTCCATAAGACCACAATTGTGATTAAATTGTTAATCCAAAATGTGCTTATTCTCCTATTCGTGTTTGGTCCTTACTTAATGTTGCACAGAAGCAAACCATCCAAAAGCTAAACTCCACAATTTCCAAATTCTTGAACTAACTCTTGTTAGGGTCCCACTTGGTCTTTCCTCCACACTAAATTGCACTAGCCTCTTCATGTGGCCCCACCATTATTTCACTGCAAGGTCATAACTTTGAATTGTCTATACAAGGATCTTGTTTTGGGCCCACCACTTGATTCCTATAGAAATTTGAAAATTTTATAACACTAGAAATTAGCTCCAAACACAAAAATTTGGCACAAATATCAATGTTATGCCACATCATCTACTATTGACAAGATTAATCCATCACTTCCACGTGGATTCCTCTAGGTGGTGCCATGTGTCACATGGATCTAGCCCACTTAGCAATCCAAAAACTCCAAATTGATTGCCACATGTATATTACACAATATTCCACATCATCATCCATGCCTACTTGGTTCCACCTCATGGATCACATCCTTCTGCCATATCATCAAGCTATAAGAATAGGAAGAAGGTTGGGTTTTGGCCTTTCCTCATGATTACACTAAAGTATAGCATCCCAAAATTGAGCTCTCGAACAATTAACTAGTACAGACATCCTGACTGGCCCAAATAACTAAAATACATTAAACAACCAAAATTCCTCGAATAGGTATGGTTTTCAACCCTTTTTTTCCACAGATTTCTTATTTTCTTTACAAGAAGCCTAAATCTCCAGACTTCTTCAATGAATTCTGACCACCAAACTTCAACCTACAATATCTCTTAAACCCCTAGAATTTCTTTGAACTATCATATGTCATTGGAAAGTTATTTCTGAGGACCATCCAACCATGTAGTTTGTAGGGGAACTTGACTTGATCTTCTATAAACAAAGTTCCTTCAATCAATAGGTCATTGAACAATTTTCATAATATTTTTAAGGGTTCTTCAATTATTCGGCTACTATGATGGTTCTGTACCAATGACCTAAACAACCAGCTTGATGTTTCTATAAACATTAGTAAATGTAAATCAATCTCTAAGGTCAATCACATGTGTTAATCAATGACAACACTGTGTCCAACATTTACCTCTTATGTCATCATTTCACTATGCTTTAGGGCACACCCCTATCAAGTTGCAACACTAACCATGTCTTTTTGAAAATCACAACTTGTGAAATAGAGCCTACTTTTTATGGGTGCCCTAAAAAGGCAACCTATTTTCATTTTGGTTCCCATGTTGTGATAATTTGTAGGTTCATGGATCTTGTTTAGTAGTTTCCATGACATTGTAATTGAGCCTCATACTTCTCTTTATCTCTTGTTTCTAGCCAGTATCACCCTATAGGGGGTCCCAACATTTTTACTTGTTATTTTTTGGTCACCTATGATCATGGTCTTCAATGTCTTACTCCATGTTGTCAAAATGTTTCTTGCCTTCATCCCACTCACCAACCTTGTAGCCATGCTTTTTCTCTTTCCTTTTGCATCATATTTGCCTCCATCTTATAACCTTTCAAAGAGACTAGTGCGATGAGTGGATTTCCATTGCCAGACACTTCACCGCCGCATCTTGCTTTGCTTAGGTCAGTTCCATATACCTCAAAATAAGATGCATATTTTCATACCACATGTCTCTATGGAACGAGATTCATTTTGGTCTTCTTTTCCTGCTCGTTAAAAAATGAAAATCCCAAGCTTATTTTTTCTGTCTTTTCACACACATTAAACATACCTAAAAATGTCAAGTTATTTCCATTCTTTCCTACTCATTATCCATTATGAAATCTAACAGGCAATCTATTTTCCATTATCAAGTTTGTTAAACCATGAGAAGGACACAATGCATTTTTATCTCTTTTTAAAGTCTCTCTATAACTTACAAAAAAGGAACCATTCCAAGTATTCTTTTATCTCATTTTTCTGGCTTATTAAAACTGAATGAAAAAGGAACCTATCGAACTCACTTCTCTTCACTTTTGTGCTCAATAAGTAATGAAAGGGATACACTATACAAAAAGGGAAATGGGGAAGTATATTTTGTTCCGTGTTGCATCACAACAATGGTATGTCACCCTTGAACATGGTACTTGTTTGTGTCATACTCTTACAGTTGATATTTTCATGGTTTTAGAACCACACCATCAGCTTAACTCAAGTCACTCTATTATTGAGTTAGTATCTCACCTGATTGGTTACCCTTCTAGTCCATGGGATTTTTTTATGCCTCTTATGTCTCTACTACATGCTTTTTGTATTATTTAATTTATGCTTCCAAATTCAGATTTGTGTCATGTCATTATATGCTCAAGGGAATTCCTAGCAACAGTTTTCGATCTGCAAGTATTCATATACGTTTTGTTTCAACCATCCCTATGTCAGTTGTGCTTTAGTTATTCAATTGCTATTATCAAATACCTTATCTTGGTTTCAATATAATTTCAATTAATGGGGGAATATATTAAGGCCCTCCTTCAAATGATCTCTCCTCATCGACTTCAGCACCTTATCTAGGATGAAGATCTAAAAAAAAATTAGTACCTTCAAGCTTGTAGTCCTCAATGACAGGTTTCCCCATGGTTGACATTGGATTTTCTTCATTGATCCTTGTTGACCAATTCTGTGAATTTCTCAACATTAGCTCACTCGTTCACACTCCATAGTTTATGATAGGTATCTTGGGAACCATTTTCATTATTAGTGGTCTCCCTCACATCTGTTATCAAGATCCCTCAATGCTTGGTAATCAGATGGTCTCCCTACTTGCTTAACATTATCCCATTCATTCACATGTAGTAGACTTATACCATTGGGATGAGTCAAAGACATTGGGGCATTCGACTACCTTTATCATGACCATTGTGTCCCCCAAGTTGCATTGGATAATGTATTATGTACTTTGAGGGCCATCATTGCAGGTACTTACATGAATGTCCAACCCTACTGATAGCTATTGTGCCAAAGATCTATATTGTATCATGAATAGTCCTTGATGACACGAGTCTCCAATATGTTGTGTGAGTAGCCATGTTCTATTCTCTCGGTATTGCGTATGGGTATGCCTACCTCAGGGATGCAATTTTTGTGTATCTGACTATGATTTACACAACCTCTATAGGTCTTCTATCAATGGTCTCTCTTTGTGTCTCACTCACTAGTCTTTTTATTATAATGTATTTTGACCATTAACTTCTCTTTTAAACTCATTCATTACGGGGAATATGTTATAGCTAAAAAATACACCCCCTTAGGTCTACTATAAGGGAACATCATCTTCCATGTCAGAAAGTCAAAAGTGGCTTGTGCAATGCTCCAAAGAGAATTAATTGGTTCCTTCAATGCTCCCCTGCAATTGTAGCCAAGCAACACTAGGCCTAAGAATGCTTTGTGTGCACTAGATTTAACCAACAAAGGTTCAAAAATGCCCCAATAATATTGTGATGGAGCAACATAGTGTAGAATTACATGGATAAGTTTGGATTGGGTAAAAACTAATCACTCAGAGAAGATAAGGATTAAAGGACTCGACATGGTGAAAAATATGTATACATTCGATCTAATCACTACCTAAGAAAACCTATAAAAGAAACTTCCCCATAGAATCTCACAAAGGAGGAAAAAACAACATATGCCAAAGTGATATTGGAGTATTTTCCTATCATTTATCTCTATGCTAAGCTGGCATAATGATTTCAACAAGCAATGAGTGTTGTTGAGGAGGACACTACAGGCCCTTAAGGACCTCAAGTAAGCATGACTATGTACAACAAATTATTGGTATAATTCAAGCTTAAGCTCTATTCCCCTTTTTTTTCTCATGTTCTTTGTTAGCACCTAAATCTGCCTTAGGCTGAAGGAAGGCAAAATTTAGGATAACCACAAACCACACTCAGTCTGGTAGCTAGCCCTACCAGAACAGGAGAGGGCTCTCTCCGAGTCACACTCAGCGAATAAGTAAACGAAACGGTTTGAGATGACTTACAGTAAAATATTGATCTTAGGCTAGTAAATAAATATGGATACAAGAAGCAATTTTTTATGAATGACTAAGTTTTTGGGATGTATGGGACCAACGAACAACAATGAGCAGAGAATTTAATACAAAGGCATAGATTACTTCGTGAGGCAAGACAGTTAGAAAGTCTAGCAATTTAATTTGAAATAATGCGAAATGGAAAGATTGTTTAGGAGGGTGAAAAGGGCATGAACAACATGAATCCTTTTCAATAGAAGAAGAACATAGAACATGAAATTTTCCCACAAGCAAAGCAATAAACATGAATTCTACCTTATCTTACTTAGAAAATTTCACTGAAATGAATATGAATGAACTGTGAAACATAACGAAATACATATGAAACATAAAGAGAACACATTTTCTACACTCATGCCACAAGAATCTCATGAAATAGAGCCACTGCCTTTCATTAATCCTCTGTCAAAATATACAATGAAGAACTGAGTTTCTCTCCCATAGTCTCCCAGAAATTACAAGCCAACCAACCCTTTGCAAATGGTTTGCATACAATAAATAGACTATGCCATGAGGAAATAGAACGACCAAGAGTCGGGGAGTTTTTTGAATCATTACAAAGTGGAAGTCGAAAGCCAAGCATTAGTTATAGGTCCAGCGTTACAAAAATGACAAATGGCTTGGGTGACTACTCGCCTTCCTTTGCCACTTGGATAGAAACCATCCTCTAGTGAGAATACTTTAAATTTTTCCTTAGGTGCTGAAACAAGTGAAGTGTAGATGATCGGGCCCACTTGGAGAAAGTCGTGAATCGAAATGTCCCGAAGCGGAAGTGATTTGGCCTTTTTGTCTATATGTGTTGTGCCCAAGTCTATATGCACTGCGCCACTTTGGAGGTTGTTTTGAGGTACCTGTAGGAGTCCAAATTGTGCCCAAGTGTGCTTATTGGAAATCTTGTCCTGTCTACTTTCCAACCCAAGTGGAATCTCTGAATTTGGTGCTCATTTTCCCCTCCAAATCTTCATTCTCCCAAGACCTTTTCCTGTCTGTCAAAATATGCGCAGAGAGGTCATTTTTTGAGTGTTTTGACCTCCTGGAGACTCAAATCATGCCCAAATTTCTTGTCCATGCACCAATAGTCGCGTATTTGCATGCTGAATCCAAAAATACAAACCATTTGCAATTTGGATCTCCCAATCCTAAGCGCCGCGCCAGCATAGGGAGAAAAAACCTGTGTTGTGACAAAAAATTTGCCATGTGACCAAAATCTCCCCAAATTTCTTGAAATTTGGGCTAGAGGTTCTCTATGAGGTACTATGCTGGGCCACAGAGGCTTCAGCCAAGATTCAAAGCTGATATTGCTCTTTTTGCCTCTTTTTCCTCTTTGTCGTTTTGCTCAATTTTGCCTTCAAACTCCTTATCTGAGCATTTGAACTCATATTCTGTGCCCTGTAATGATAAACCATCCACCTTAGTATGGTTTGTCCCTGTCGGCCTTCTCTAGCAGTCTCTCAAGGTGGATGTTGATGCGCTCGAGCCAAGACTCTCGGTCATTTTTAATCTCTTGCTCTAATGGAGTGAGCTCGATCCTCCTATGCCGGGCAGCTTGGCAATTTTCATGGATGTTTTGCAGCTCCATGATCTCATGCTGGTCCTCAAGCTATTGGTTCCTCTGCTCCAAATACTTGATAATCCATTTGGCCCTCTCCAAATTGAGTGACAAGTCTTGGATCTCCATTTTCTGCTCCTGGATGGTCCTCCTAAGTTTCGCACTCTCCTCATCTGCATCATCATCATGAATGAGGATGAAATCGACCTCTTGTTCACCTGATGGCCCCTCGTCATGCATGGGCCTCTTGCCCTTATCCTGTACTTGTGTTGCCGATGTCGGAAGCGAGGCGCCTTCCACCCTGGGTGGAGATAACACTTGCTTTGCTGCTACAAACAAATGCCTACTGCCTCTCTGATATGTGATGAATACTGGCATAGTAGTGGTCTCATGGTGCTCATACTGATGAGAAGGACCACCTATCTCATTCTCAACCTCCGATAATACTTGTGAAGTGCTGAAGAGGTCACGGGAGATGAATTCATCCCAAGTAATGCCCTACAATCCCAACTGATGATCCACCCAAATCCGAATAAGAGCAAAGTGATAAACACTGTTAAGTTGCTACTGAGGAGTCTTGTGATGCATGAAGGTGTTCATCCTCTCTATGTTCCTGCAAATGAAAAATGGGAGGTTCATCATCCATACCCTGGTAAAGTGCATGAGCAACCTGATGTGATAGGCATACAAACGAGAGAACCTCCCCTCACAGTTGAAATACTTCATGATCAATTTCATGAATGGATCATATTCATCTTTCAAATATCTGAATGGAAAGACTCTTGTGAGCTGCTTCAAGAAACTGGCCTTAATGTAAGGCTCATAATGTTGCCTATCCACCTTCTGTTTCTTGTGCCACTATTCTCCAGCATTTGGTATGCCGGTTGCTAATGAGATAGTTTCAAGTGTCAGTGTGAAGGTGACCCCTAGCAAGATAGAGTGACCTCCATGTAGGTGAAGCACAAAAAGATGGGCCAACTCATGATGAACTCTAACATTAGCCACCCTTTGAGAAAACTCGAAACATGATAGATGCTGGAAACATGACATGGCAAGAGGGAAGACCTACAATTCAGTGAAGGTGGCTGGCTCATCCCTAACATGTTTGCCACTTTTGTGATGTCTCCTGGGAGCCTGTTCTTCCGAGGATGAATCAATTTGTGTTTCCATCTCATACTCCGATGAATGCTCAAAGGCCATGACTATTTTATGTGTACTATGCTTGGAATTCCCTTTGATGATGGTATGAAACTAGGTGTTGTTGCGATATATACCACCAAGGGGAACAATGAAAAAGGGAGTGTTAGGAAGGGGAGTAATATGATGGGATAGGGGTTATGGGGGAAATTTTGTTCAGGGATATGTAGGAGGGTTTGGGGATCTTTATAAGGTAGGGTTTTTGGGTGTTACGTTGACAAATAAGAGGAGGGGATAGGGAATAGGGGTTTGGTAATATTTTAGGGGAGGGAAAATAGGGAAAAATGGGATAGGGGGAAGGAACAATGGGAAGAAGGGGAAAATGAGAGGTGAAAGAGGAGCCTTGGCATCAATACCACAAGTTTGCAACCCTAGCAACAATGGCTTTGATGTTTTCTAGAGGTTGGTTTTATGAGTTTTTGTTGCAATTATAAATAGCCATGAACCACCATAACATTCACAAAAATACATGAGCCATCAAGATTTAGAATCTACCTGTCGATTGGGGTTTCAAAGGCGACTTGAGGCAATTTGGCATGATTTCGGGCCTTTGTGGGTGTGCGCCCCGCAGAAAACTCAGTGCGCCGCGCTCAGTATATGTGTCATGCCCTTGTATTTTTAACACTACAGGGTCGCGCTCTGTGCGTCGCGCCCTCTATGTGCGCCACGCCCCTCTGTGTGTGCGTCGCGCCCTCTATGTGCACCACGCCCCTCTATGTGTGCGTCGCGCTCCTGAAAATGACTCCAAACTCACTCCAAATGTGTGCTTTGCTCTCTCAATGACTTTGCAATGTTTCTCTATGACCTTGATTCACACAATTACTTTTTTTGCTTGTGGAAACTTCTATATAAATACTTTGAAGTCATGGGTTTAATTTTTTCTTCTTCAAAAACCCACTTTGCTAATGTTTCATTTTGGCTCTTTTCACTGAGTTAATGCAAAACTGAATTTCACTTTTTCCTTTGAATTTTTAGCTAGAATGATGAAATTTTTTGGCACTTTTGCAGGGGTCACATGACATGGCATTTGGCCAAGGAAACCATGACTGCACCTGAAGAAATCAACTCGTGAATTTTTTGAAAATTATCACAAATGACACACTGTTTGACTTTTCTTCAAAACAGAGTTTTGAAGAACAGTCATAATCTATCAACCTGACGATGAAACTCTCTGAATAATAACTTTTTAAGGGCCTCACTCTGGCCTGCATGGCTTTATTGGACATGGTTGAAGACCAAATTGACTAATCCCTAGACCTAATGATTGAAAATGACTTTTGTCCATTAAAGGAACAAACCTTGCCTGTCATGGACTTTAGTGATCATTGACAAAATACCTAAGCCAGCAGGTGCCAGACATGAGGGGAACTGACTAACAAGACCTTTTCCATCAGATTATGGCATGCCCCTAGCGGAATGCAGCTGACTGGATGGAGAGAGACTCCTAAATGAAATGCAGAAAAAGTTTTGATCTCTGACGGAGGACTGACAAGACCGACTCTAACATTCTTCATTTATATTTTCATGTTTATTATGGATGCATTTCTACATGTATGCAATAATAGTTTTTGTAGGGTATAGAGCCTTAGTGGATTTCTATTATGTGCAGGTATTCAAGAGGAGGGATAGGAACATAGATCTCTAAAGGATTTACCTCAAGTTGGATGCATCAACTAGAGAATTTCCTCGTGATAAAAAGGTATAAAATATTGCCTATTTGTGTGATTTCTAGTATAAATGTGCATGTATTTGGATTTTCTTGAGTTGTATTGTGCCTTGACTATAAAACCCTATGTTTAGGTAGGTCTTGGGTATGCCTGTTGAGTTTAAAGTAGCTTGTTACTGCAAGAGAAATCTTCCCTTAAATAATATGTTGGCTTGGATGAAGAATTAAAGCATTTATGGTGTGCCAAAGAAGAGAGTAAGCCAAATCTCACTTGTAAAGGTCTTGTGAAGCAAGAACATTCATACAAATAAGTATTAGGTTGAAATTCCATACTCTATCTTGTTGTGTGAATATATCTTCAAATGAGTTTGCATTGAAATTAATACACATGGAATAATTGTTATCTATAAGTGTTTATGAAATTCGTGTTTACCTTGATAATTTATATAAGCATATGTTGAAATGTTAAGGCCTTATGAGTATCTCAAGGAAATAAAGGTATTCTTGAGTATTTTCATGCAAGATGGCCAACATTTATGTAAGTTTTCAATGAAAAGGAAAGCACTATAGATGCAACTATAGAATGAGACATGGAGACACAATTTCTTTGTGGAAAGGAATGTTCACAAAGCACTATGTGATTTCAAGAAGGAGAGGAATGTAATATATAAGATTTAATCATCAATTATATTGTATTAAATTATGTATTAATTGTATGATGTGGCTTCTGCTATGACATTTAAAAAATGTGGTTTTTTTTGTGATGACTTCATGTTGCATTTTAAATATTTCCAATTTGGAGCTCAAGGCCAAAGATTGGCTAATGAATATGTTGAACCCAGTGGTAGGCTACAATTATGGTCTAATTGTTATATTTTCTATGTTATGCTTATGTAAAGGGAAAAGACATAATAATATAATATCAACCAAAATGGTTGCTTGAGGAAGCAATAATGAGGCTATGATGCCACAAGAGGGGAAGAGGAAAATGGGTTGTTGGGTGATTCGACCTTTCCATTGTCCATAGGAAGTACTAACCTTTCTTGCCCAAGATTTCTAACAAACTTTCAAGCAATGTTTGACTTTAATGCATATATCAAGTAAAAGAATCATATCCTTGGGATGTTAATAGATATCATGAAACAAAAAGTTTTCCCATTGTTTTTTCTAGGAAATCTCATCATTCTATATTCAACCATTAGTGGGAATGGTGAAATGACATGCTCCCAGGTTTTTTATCCTCTCCCGTGTTATGGGGATGCTTTCCGAACACTAATATATTGTTTTTTCTAGAAAGGGAAAGATACTCTGCTATGCTTTTGGCTAGTAACAACCCATATAAATTGGGGAAACTTATTGCTAAAAGTGTAAGAAACAATTGGATGGTTAGAGAGAAAAATTGTGGCTAGAATGCCTATAATAGTTGAACAAAACAATTCCAAACATGCAACCCTATTACTACTACTCATTGACCATTTTAAGGCCATGTAATTTCCATTATAGGTTAATAGCAAAAGGAATCCTATAAATGGAGTCTTTCTTCCCGCATTAAAGAGAACTAGAAGGAAAGAAATTATCAAAGCATTATCTAGTAAGATCATACCATGTTTGATTAACCATAGAATGAGAATCAAGAATTCTCTTTTGTGAATACTTGAGGTATTTCATGAGTGTAATGTGTTGCCACTAAGAGAGATTAAAGCTGATCCATAAATTGTAATGGATATTCCTATGGACATTTCATCACAACAGATCTGATAAAGTTATATGTAAAATATAAAATTCTACACTATTACAATTTTATTTCCGTTTAGATTTCTAGATTTCTATATTGTTGTTAATAGTGTATTGCACATGAATTAAAATTATGCAGAAAATAGAGAACAATGAAATAAAAGATCAAAAATATATTAGACACAAGATATGGCCTAAGAAACCCTTTTGGGGGAAAACCCAACTGCAAGTACAAAGAAGTATGGTTTGTGGTTCGTGGGCTGCTACAATTGGAAAATCCTCCCTATGTGCTCTATCTCCTATCCCTCTCGGCTAATTTTTTCTCAACTATTGAAAAAATGCATTCGAAAGAATGGAACCCCTTTTCCTCCTAGTGGCTAGGTTATAACACAACCCGAAAGCCTACTAGTGGTTAGGTTTGACCTACTTCAACTTTTAACCAGAGTTAGAATATAAACTCTTCTAGATGTTGAAAATGTAACTAGTGTTTGTCTTCATAATGTAATTCAAATGTACTATTGATGTATTTATTATATTCATTTATTAT
>APFE031523381.1:29578-59397 GCA_000404065.3 Pinus taeda | reverse complement strand
TTTATAATGATTTATCATATAGCCACTATATAATTTTGGCGATTTTTAAGGTAAAATAATTTTAGATTCTAAAATTTGGGCGAATCATCTTTTATAAAAATTGGAAATTGGCGAATCATTTTTTGGAAAAATCATGGAAAATTAGCCCATTGGGCGAACATTAGCCCCTAAAATTTTCCATGGTATGTTCCCTCTAAGGAACAAGTTGCTGATATTCTCACCAAACCACTACCCAGGGAAACATTTGAATACCTCATACAGAAGCTGGGAGTAGTTGATGCATCATCCTGCCGTTGAAACCTACCCGTTTCAAGAAAATGGTTGTACGCGTGTTGCATAAGGAGGATCCGCATACATACGCTTATTTGAGAAGATATAGTCGCGTATACGGTGCTTTGGAGGAAATCAATGGGGACAGAATCTGGTTGAAGCAAGTCTGATATGGGTCTAACAGAGACCATCTGGCATAGGTTCAGGGGGAGCAGATAAACTTCTAATAATGCATTGTTGGCATTACCTTAGAATCTCTTGGTTCAAGTACACAAGTTGTTTTTGGGTTCAGTTGGATCAGCTACACAAAGGAGAACAAAAGGAGAACATGGTTGTTGATCTGAATAGTGATTGACAAATGCTGCTGATAGTAGTTATTGGTGACTTTCATAGTCTTGCTCTAGATATTTCGTCTCTATGTCATGTATATCTTCTGTTTAGGTCATGTAACGGCCTATTTTGGTTTCCCCACTATGCTTGGGATGAATGATGTAATAATACTTGGTTATCATATGTAAATTTCTGATGTATCCCCACTTGGTTGGATGGATGATCCCCACTTGGTTGGGTGATGAATGTATGTATAGAGTCCTTTTGGTGATAGGAAGGTCAGTTATGATGTATAAGTCATGGTTCTTCTTGAAGAACATATTTTTGCAGATCTTGCCTACAGTTAGGGGGAGCATGGTCAGCACAGCAGAGCAGAGATTTCAGCATGTACTTAGGAGGAGCATAACCCTTTGCCCTTGATGTCAAAGGGGGAGAATGACTTTGAGAATCTTGGGGTTGCCATCAAGTCCAAAGGGGGAGATTGTTGGCATTATGGCACAGGTTTGGCGCTATGGCATAGGTGTTGTCCTTGATGGCAACTCACTTTGGTGACAGATCACAGTTCAGGCTTGCAGAATGAAGGAAATCATATATACGTAGGTTCACCTTGACAAAGACATGTATACAAGCGGGTTAGACGTTCCAAAGACGCGTATGCGTATACACGCACTTTCACGTAGGGGAAAGCGCGTACATGTGGGAGAACTTATTTTTGGTCCATGGCATTTAGTCCTTGGTATTTGAACCAATGGTTTTGGACCATGGTATCTCGTCAAGTGTGTTGATCCCAAGTATTGGATCCATGGTATTGATTTGTTATGGTTTTGAACCGTGATATTAAGAAAGGCCTAAGACTATAAAAGAGGAAGGAAATCATTAGGCAAGGTCATCATCTGAATTATTGAATATCTGATAAAGTGCTAGATCTGGATTACTGGTGATTGGGTTATGGTGCAGATTTGGATCTGAATGAAGGAGGAACCTGAGTGCAAGGATAAGTTCTATTGATGAGTCAAAATCTTAAGGCTTGAATAGTAGTATCTCTGTATGATTTTGATCTGTTATATATGGCACACGCTTGATTTATAAATCTGATAATCTAGGTTAATTAATGACTAAATGTTTGAAGGAATAAATTATCCTTTATAGATCTGTACGCAGGTTTAGTAAAGTGAAGGCGCATATACATGCAGCTTCTGTGAGTCAAAGAAGCGTATATGCAGGTTCATTGTGACACAGAAGCGTATGCACGCAGGTTTCTAGTTATTGAAGTAGCGTATGTCTCTTGATTTATGCTCTAGCTGCTTTTAATTTATTACTACAGTGTTCTGGGTTCAGAATTGGTGTATGGTTACTATTGCTATGTTCTGGGTACAGCTGTCAGAAAGGTGTTATTTGATTCAGTTTTGATTGGTGAAAAGGAGATTGTTTGATGCAGAAATTCTTGATGTTTGATTGATGTTATTCATGGATCCAGTCTGAAAATTAATGAAACGTGGTCCCTAGAAGAATAAATAAGGTTGTAGCCTTCTGCAGGTAGTAACCTGCGTACTAGTATCCCAGCTAGTACAAGAACTAAGGGGGTTGTAGCTCCCTTCGAGGAGAAACTGGAGAACGAGAGAGGGTTGTAGCTCTCTACAGGTAGCAGCTTGCGTACTGGTAAAGGACTGCACCAGTACAGAATCATTGTAAAAATAAGTTTCTAATTAAAAAAAGATAGAGACGAATTGCAGCAGGTGGTTTTCACCCACATTGGGTTTCCACCTTATATCTTGTGTTCTTGTGTGTGAATGTTTTCTGCTCCATTTTACTGTTCCTAATTACTATTTATATGATTCTGATGCACAGATTAATGATCAACATCTATAGAATAAATTAAATTATAAGTCTGCATGATATACGCGGGTTTCCTTGTCTGTAGTTGCATATATACGCGGTTTTCTCTAACTAAAGTAGCGTATATGTTCTGGGTTTGAAAAAGAAAATAATTGACTAGATAATACTGATTCACCCACCCTCTCAAATGAAATAAAAGATCACAAATATATTAGACACAAGATATGGCCTGAGAAACCCTTTCTGGGGAAAATCCCAACTGCAGTACAAAGAAGTATGGTTTGTGGTTCGTGGGCTACTACAATTGGCAAATCCTCCCTATTTGCTCTATCTCCTATCCCTCTCGGCTAATTTTTTTCTCAATTATTGAAAAAATGCACTCGAAAGAATGGAACCCCTTTTCCTCCCAATGGCCAGGTTATAACACAACTTGAAAGCCTACTAGTGGTTAGGTTTGACTACTTCAACTTTTAACCAGAGTTAGAATATAAACTCTTCTAGATGTTGGAAATGTAACTAGTGTCGGTCTTCATAATGTATTTCAAATGTACTATTGATGTATTTATTATATTCATTTATTATTTACATTATTAACAAAGTTACCAATCGAATAGGAATTGTGACCTGAAAACAAGAACTCTACCCAAAAAAAAACATGAAAAAACAACCTAAAAATGAAAAGAGTGTAAGTTGGAATGATGTTTTTTTAAAGGGTAATTTTTCAACACTTTTTAAAATGGTAGTGAAATCCAATTTCTTTTGCACAGAAAACACCCTAAAAACAAAAAGTGTTGATGTTGGAACTTTTTTTTTGGTGGGGGGGGGAAGGGGGGCTAAATTTTCAACATTTTTTAATAATGGTGTTAAAGATCAAATATAATGATTCCAAAAAGTTTTAAAATTATAATAATTTTCAAGCATGACATTAAAGATCAAATATCACGTCTCTAAAAAACTTTAAAATTCCAACAATTTTTAGTCACAATGTTAAAGATAAAAACACTTAAAAAAAAATTCAACCATAGCATTAAAGATAAACTATCATGACTCAGAAAAACCTTAAAATTTTGACAATCTTTCAACCATGGAATTAAAACCAAATATCATAACTACAAAAAACCTTAATTTATCAACACATTTCAAATATGGCATTATAGAAAAATTATGTCTGAAGAAACTTTAAAAATGAACATCTGGATGAAAGAGTCACTATACCAAGAGCAATTTCTTTCTTAAATGTTAGAAACATAACTATTTTAAAATCTTAGCCTAAGACATCTTGACACATGCAACGAAAATTTAAGAATAAACCATTAAATTGACACGTAGTGTAGGCGAACTTGACCCATTGCAATGAAAAGTTAAAAATTAAACATGAAATTGATACAATATGAGGGCAGATTTGATACATTATAATACAACTTTAAAATCAATTATCAAATTGACACATGATGGGGTTGGGTCACTAATCCAAGATCGACATGGACCCTCAAAAAAAAAAAAAAACAAAGTTAATAAATAATTAAAATGAAATACAACAAAACAAAAATTAAAGATTGAAAAAAGTTAAACTAAAAATAAATAAAATAATACAAGCAAATAAAATATATTTAAGCCTAAAATCAAAATTTAAAAAAAAATGACAAAAAAAATTAAATATATAAAAAACACAAAAACAAAATCAAACATATCCTTAAAAAAAATGAAAAAACTCATTGGAAAAATAATACATATGAAAAAATATTAAAAAATAAAAGAAAAAATGAAATGAAAAAAAATAAAAGATCCAAAAAAACTAAAGAAAAAAAGTTTTAAAAAATTTAACACCAAACTAAAAACTAAAAAAACAAATAACTAAAGCAAATGGGATTTCTTAAAAAAACATTACAAAAGAGTTTAAAAAAAACAAAAAAATAAAATCATTAGAATAAAATTAGAAAAAAAACATTAAAAAAATAAATCATTAAAAAAAATAAAAATAAGAAATCAATAATTGGCCCTCGGCTAGCGGAGGGTCAAATCCCTGAATCAACCCTTTGCTAGTGGGGGGACGAATGACCTGCGAAGGGTTGGCAAAGTGACGTTGATGTTGCTCTGTCGGCTCTGCGATGGTCATTTGACCGTCGGCTAGCTCAACACAGCTCCGCCAGCCCTGCGCTAGCCGTTCGACCTTCGACTGGTTTAACGTCACTCAACTGACTCTATGGAAGGCGTTCGGTGCCCGACTGGCTTAATGCCGCTCAGCTAGCCCTGCGACAACGGCTCAATTCCTGACGAGAAGGTGTTCGATTCTTGACCCCCTACCAGTCAGGGATCAAAGGGCTGATAGAGCGACGTCCAACTAGGGAAATGACTGACGTAGTACCCACAAAGTGACATTCCGAAGGGTCATGACAGGTTTAGAGGAGCAGTTTCCATATAGGGGAATGACCACCATTGACCCCCAATTGGAAGACGGTTGGTTCCGAGAATCAACCCTTCGCCAGTCAGGGGCTGAAAACCGAGCCCGATTATTTTTTTTCTAATTTTTTTAATATATATATTTTTTTTTTTTAATTGCTTTTTAATCATATTTAATGTTTTTTCTCTTTTATTTTTTGTTTATTTTTAATTCTTTTATAATGCTTTTTATTTTATTTTATTTTAATGTTTTTTTTAGTGTTTTTTTTATTTGTCTTTTTTAATTTTAATTTTATTTGTAGTTTTTAATATATATATGTGTGTGTGTGTGTGTGTTTTAAGTTTTTTTGTAACATTTCTTTTTATTATTTTTATTTAAAATATTATATGTTTATTTTTTTGAAAAAAAAATCAAATTTCATTATTTTTTTGATATAAAATTCATAAAAATTTTGTTATTTTTCTAATTTTTTTATTCAATTTTTTTCATAAAAATATTTTATTTAACATGTCATTTAAGTTCTCAATTTTTTTAATTATATCTATATGAAAAACGTGTATTTTTTGTCGAGTGTTTTAAATTATTAATTTTTAGTGACAATTATTTTATGTGTATTGAAGTATTAATTAACGATATATGATATATATAAAAAATTCCTAAGAGGATAATCATGGTTAAGTTGAAGTTCTCTTGGACGATGGAGTCTGAGGCCGCGAGCGAACGGTCGCAGGAGCGAAGCCTGCGGCTGATAGGGCCAAGGACGTAGGAGAAGGGGCCTTGACAGCTCGCAGCGCAGCAGGAGGAGGCGACAGGTGGTTTCCTTGGTCAACGCAAGCAATAGGTGGTCGCAGCACGGTCTAGGAACGGGGCGGAGGGTTAACCGGAGGAAGAGGAGTCACCTTCAGCACAGTGCCGTTTTGACTGGAGGAATAGTTGGGTACACCGCCTAGCCTAAAGGCAACTACCCACAGGAGAAGAGAGTTAACTGTGCTGTAATTAACGGAGGTAATTAAGGAAGGTAATCATGGTAATCTCAGAGGAATATGTCGACCTGGACCTTGAACCTGAGAACATCTTGTCGGTTTGGGGCAAGGAAATATCAACCCAGAACCTGGATCTTTTCTTTGGAGGGGATAGCCTGCTCAAGGAGACAAAAGGAAGTGCAAATCTGAAGTTTCTGAAGCCAAATGCGTCGGAGGGCGTCGATCTGAACCAGGGGTTGGTCGAGCGCAGCTGCAAGGAGGTCCCAGCACGCGTGGCGGAGGAGGGTTGGAAGCCTGAAGACCTTCCAATAACCCATGTAAGTACCCATATCGAACCCTCTGGTACTCAGTTTAGCTGTGGAAGTCTTGAAGATGTTGTCTACGGAAAACGAGCCAAACCCTAGGCTTGGCAAACCTCAAATTCAGGGTTAAAAGAGGACCTCGGCTAGGTGAAGGGAGGAAGCCCACAGGCCATTTCACGCACATCCCTAGCAAAGAATAGGGGTACCTTATCAGATCTGCAGGGGATAGAAGGGAGTAAGGAGCATAAGGATGGAAGGAAGGGTGTCCCGGGTGAAATTGCAGTTTAGCAGCCGGGGAAGGAAGGTACAGAGGAAGGGGATGGTGAAAGGTCAAGCTCACGGGAGGTAGGGGAAGCCAGACTTCACGCAGAAACCCTAGATCTGGAACCAGATGGAGAAAAGACCCCATCTCGAACCGCAGAAGAAGTAGGGGGGTGAAGAACACGATAATTAGAGAAGGGATTCAAGGAGAAAACCCCGGGGTAAAAAGGAAAAAACAGAAAGTGGTAAAATAGGCACTTGAAGCACATTTGATACTCGGAGTTGACATGCAAATCGAGGAGGCAATGGAGGTAGCAGAAAGTATAGTGGTGGGTCGAGCAAGAGGGAAGGTTTTCTCAGTACAGTTCATTCAGAATTGGGCTGAACAGCAGTGGCAAAAGAATGTGGGAGATGCGTTCAAAGTGTCGGGTTTAGCGAAGGGCTGGTTTATGATCCAATTCGACAAGAAAGAAATGGTGGACTGGGTCCTGGAGTGAAACTGGGCTTTTGGCAAGCGTCTGGTGCTCTTTAGACGCTAGACTCCACTATTCGATGCTCAGAGAGAGAAGGTAGATACCTTTCTAGTCTGGGTGAGGGCGCCGGGGTTGCCACCCTTCCTTTGGGTAGACTCTGTTTTCAGATCGATTGGTAATACGCTGGGAACTTTCCTGGAGGCAAACATGTCATTCATGGAAACTAGGAATAAAGCCATGGCAAGAATCCTGGTAATGCTCAATCTGGAGAAGGGTCTCCCAGGGAAGATGAAGATTCATTACAAAGATTTTGTATATGACCAGCTCTTGGACTACGAGCATTTTCCATATAGGTGCCATATCTACCACGAGCATGGCCACCTGGCAAAGGAATGCCCATCCGGTTTTCGCCGCAGGAGGAGACAAAAGAAATCGGATAAATGGAAATTCTTGAATGTTGTTGAGATTGCCACTGGTGAAAAAGGAAATCAAGCAGGAACCGGGAAAGATCAAGAACAGTGTGAGAAGGTTTCAGTTCAATCGCAGAGCCCCTGTAAAAAATCAGTGGAAGCCCACGGCGCGGATCCGATCGAGGAGGTCCTGGAAGTCCCAGAAAATCTTCAGGAAGGCTCGAAGGGTACGCATCTAGCCTCTAACCCTTCTCCTTCGCTCTCTCAAATCATTGGGAATGAAAAATGCAATAAACAAACTCCTCCATTAGAAGAATCTAATGTGGTCGAATCCAAAAATGCATTTTGTCCGCAAAATATTCTAAACTGTGATGGGGACGCATACAAAACTAGCAAACCTGAGACAAAAAATGAGACGAGAATCCTAACTAAATTTCCCGAAAGCCACTATAACCTCCGCTCCCAAGATAAAAAACCGGAGGCTGTAGATTCAATTGGGGGCATAGGAATGGAGATACCCCAGGCCTCGAGAAAAAAGACAAGGGGGCGAATGTCTTTATTATCAAAAGAACAGGTTAAGGTAAAATATGATATGGAGGACGAGAAGCAGTTGTCGATTTCTGGGGTGCTTAGAACGGTGAAACCCTGTGAAAAGGGTTCAAAATGATATGCCTCTCTTGGAACTGTAGGGGTTTAGCCAGTGAACCCAAAAAACTGGCTCTAAAGGAGTTGATGCAGCGCTACAATCCAGATTTCATTATGCTAGAGGAAACTCTAGGAACAAGTACAGAAGTAGAGAGGACTTTAGGCACTCTTTTCCCGGGATGGAGATTCCAAGCTTTAGACTCCCATGGTCATTCAGGAGGAGTGGCAGTCGGGTATAGAGAAGGTAAAATTAAGCAACTGAACACGTGGGGTTTCGTCAATGGACTAGGGATGGAGGTCTTAACCCCAGATCTTGAGTGGCCTCTGACCATCTTAAACATTTATGGGCCATGTAAAGAAAGGGTTTCGTTCTGGAACAACCTTCTGGAGAAACCCATGTTGAAAATCCAAAATCTGATAATTGGAGGCGACCTGAACTTCTCTATGGGGAGAGCGGAAGCTTGGGGTCCCTCTACAAGGGAAGATCCCCTCTCAGAGTTTTTTCAAAACTCTCTCTCTCTGCATAAGCTGGTTGATGCAAACTTGCAAAAACTTAAGCCTTCCTGGAGGAATCGAAGGACGGGGAAGGGTCAGATTGCAAAGAGGTTGAATAGATTCCTCGTAAGTGAGGACCTTGCTTCCAGGGACCCGATGTTTAGACAGTGGATTGGTGAAGGAGGAAATTTGGATCACTTCCCTATCTTGTTTGAACTTGCTACTCCCCCAAAAAAGCTAGAAACACCTTTTAAGTTCAACGCTTCTTGGCTACAGGAGGAATCTTTCAAGAAGCTATTCAATGAAACATGGCTTCATCCAAATAGGGAGGCATTGGAAGACAAGGCTTTCCTGTTTATGGAATATCTGAAAAGACTAAAGAAGGCAACAATAGAATGGGCAAAAAAACGAAGAAGGATGAAAATGAAGCCCTAAACAATATTGAGAGGGAACTTGGGGTCCTGGAAGTCCCTGACGGCCCCAGATACGAATCACAGGAATCAAAGGATAGGATCATGATTCTAGAAAAGCAGAGAAGCAAAATATTATTGGATAAAGAAGAGGAATGGAGGCAGAAGGCCAGGGCAGTATGGCTGTTGGCTGGGGACGAAAATACAAAATTCTTTCACAACTACACAAAAGGCAGAAAGACTATGAACACTATATGGAAACTAAAAGATGAAGAAGGAAGAGAGGCAAATACGTTTGAATCTCTTTCTTCTTTGGGGAGGAACCACTTTCAAAATCTTTTTTCTAAACAGAGGGGGACTTCGCTAGCAGAAATTATCAAGACAACACTAAGCTTCCCTAGATATGTAGAAGAAGAAGAAGCAGAAGGAATACAGGGGGAGGTTACTCTGGAGGAAGTAGAGAGGGTAGTAAAATCTATGGCAAAGAATAAAAGCCCTGGGCTGGATGGTTGGCCTATAGATTTTTACCAACAATTCTTTGAGCAAATAGGTCCAGAAATTACGGAGGTGGTGGAAGAATCATGAAGGAAGGGGCAGATATATGCTCTTTTCAATGCCACTTTTATTGCCCTCATCCCAAAAAAGGATGAGCTGGAATCCTTTGAAGATTTCAGACCAATCTCATTATGCAATTGTGTCTACAAGATCATAGCAAAAACTATAGCAGCTCATTTAAAACCAATTCTATCTAGATGTATCTCTAATGAACAGTTTGGATTTCTAGATGGAGGACAAATCCATGAAGCTATAGGAGTGGCTCAAGAGACAATACACAGTGTTAAGATGCTTAAAAAGAAAGGAGCTGTGGCAAAAATTGATCTTTCTAAAGCTTATGACTGAATCAGCTGGACCTACATCCGGCTGCTGTTGACACATCTGGGTTTCAAAATGGACTTCATAAGCTGGGTAATGAGATGCATCAGTAGTGTCAGTTTCGCAGTGCTTATTAATGGGGCAGCCTCTCCTTTTTTCAAAGGGAAAAGGGGACTAAGGCAAGGATGCCCCTTGTCCCCTTTGTTGTTCCTCCTGGTGGCTGAAGGCTTAAGCCAGCTACTGTTAAAAGCAAAAAGAGAAGGATCAATAAAAGGTTTGGAGGTGGCAGGGAATCTTTTCATCACTCATCTCTTGTTCGTTGACGATATCCTCCTCTTTTGCAACGGAAGTCAGGATGAATTCATAAAAATAAAGGAGGCTCTAGAGCTGTTTATGAAGGCTACTAGTATGCTTGTAAACTATCGGAAATCTCAGCTCATAACAGAAGGCCTATTTAGACAGGAGATTAGCCAACTTGTGGCCATTCTTCCTCTAGAGACCTCAAAAATGAGGGACCTCTTTAAATACTTGGGGTTTTGGTTGAAGCCTGACAATTACAAAAAGAAAGACTGGTCATGGCTAATAGCAAAGATAGAAGCCAGAATTACTCACTGGAGCTTCAGATGGCTTTCTAGAGTGGGGAGATTAACTCTGATAAAATCTGTCCTTCTGGCTACTCCTGTATTCTGGGCTTCTTTGTCATGGGTTCCCAAGGGGGTCCTGGGGAAAATAAGAAGAATTTGCAGTCGATTCCTTTGGGCAGGAGCAAAGGAGGAATCTGTTTTACCATGGATCGGCTGGGACAAAGTGGCAAGACCCAAGGAAAGGGGGGAATGGGGCATAAAATATTTGAATGCCTTTACAGCATCTCTGGCAGCAAAATCAGGGTGGAAAATAGTAAAGCTTGAAAATCTATGGACAAAAATTGTAAAAGGAAAATACATTGATCCATCCCCTATCCGGAGAAAAAGGGCAGAAAGGTGTCCATCATTTGGAAAGCAACGATTGAGGCCTTCAAAGTTATTGAACAAGGTTTGTCATTGAAGGTTGGGAATGGGGAAAATATTTGTATCGGAAGGGACCTGTGGGTGGGGTGCAATGAGAAATTTGCACTATCCCCTGGCCTTATAAGACACCTAGCTTCAAAAGGCGTTGTCTATTTAAAACAGGTGGAAAAGATAGGTGCATCATCTATCTGGGGTCAAGCATGGAAGTCAGGTGAAGACCTGAATATCCTCCCTCGCTGGTGGGATGAATGGGAGGCTTTCAAGATGGAACTATCCAGAACAAATCTAAGAATAAAGGATGAACCAGACCAACTGATTTGGGCACATGCGGACACTGGGAATTACTCTCCAATATTTGCATACAAATTTCTCATGACCAAAAAAGGATGGGGTGATCCGGAATGGTGGGAAAAATCGCTATGGAAGTTAAAATGCCCAGCAAAGGCAAAAAAAAATTCTGGTGCATTCTAAAAAAGAAAGCCCCAACCTGTGACATTCTCCAATCCATATTTAAACAAGGTCTAGGAAGGTGTGCCTTATGCAAAAATGATCTGGAAACAGCGAATCATCTTTTTATGAAATGCCCATCAGTAAAAAAAGTATGGTATGAAGTATTAAAGCAGATGAACTTAACTATCAAATGGGAAGGGCAGTCCCTATCAGAAGCGTGGCAAAATTGGTGGAACAAAGTTTCTGAACAAAAGTTAAGGAATCTGCCCCCCATCATCTGTTGGGGAATTTGGATAGCCAGAAACAGAATTATCTTTCAAGAGAAGGAAACAGAGGCGTTCCAAATAATGATTCACTGTATGACCATATACTCAATTATCCCGGATGCTGATGACGAGATGGAACCTCAGAAAGTGGCGGAGGAGCAAATAAAGGAAGGGTTTCCCTGGGCTTATTTTGATGGCGCCTCCCAAGAAAACAAAGCTGGTGCAGGCATTGTTATCCATTTAAACAACACTCATTCTCTTAAAGCATCCATTGGACTGGGAAGTGGATCAAATAATTTTGTTGAATTATCTGCTCTAAAATATCTCTTATGCTGGTTGATTCATAAAAACACCCTCACAGTACAAATATTTGGAGACTCACTAAATGTTATCAATTGGTTAAATGGACGTAGCAGATGCCAAAATTATGTCTCACATCCTTTATTTGAAGAAATTCAGAATTTGAAAATGTCTTTTAATTCTTTGTCCATTAATCATATTTACAGGGAACGAAATGATATGGCAGACAAACTTTCTAAAGACGGTATTGAACAAGCTGTGGGCGGTTGGAGAATAAGGGAGGAAGCAAACGGTGAAAGTTTTGCCTCGGACCAGCCTCCATATGCAGAAATTCTCCAATAGAACCAGTTGATCAGCATACTTTTTTTTTATTTTTGTTTACTAAAATTTACTGCTGAAACAGTATTTTTGGCTTTACAGTGGATAATGGAAGCAAGGTATATGTTTTTTCTTTTTGTTTTCCTTATGATACAGCTAGCACAAAACAGGAAACAAGATGGACACATGGGAAAAATCAAAGGACAAGATCGGTGGTGAAATGATCTCTTCTCGGGAAGAGAAGAAACACTCTCTTTTGAGAAATTTTGTTAAATCAAACTGTTATAACAACAATGGAGCTGTGTGATGTATATGCAACTTTTTATAATATAAGAAGTTCGTTTTTTTCTTTGGAAAAAAAAAAAATTCCTAACTTCAAAATATTAATTTTATTATTTTTTAAAACATTGCAAAAAGAATAAAAAATTTCATTATAAAAAACATTGAAAACAAAACAAAAAACAAAAATTTGGAAAACCCTGAAAAAACAAACATCTTAGGATGGAAAACAAGAAGAGGAATATGACAACTTGATAAAATGGTTAAATAATCAACATTTAAAAGAAATTGTTCATACTAAGGACATAATAAAATTTAAAGTGTCAAAAATATGCCTTAGAAAAAGTTTTTCAAAATTGGCATGAAAATCACCAATATTTTTAAAAATTATCCATAATTAATATATCAAAAAATTTAAACTGTCCAGGGAGGCTCGGGCGAGAGGGGTTCAATGTCACCTCAATGAAGAAAGTGAGTCTCAATTTGCATGGGGATTAGGTGTCGCAACAAACAATCAAACTGAGTTCATGGTCTTGTGGCAAGGTCTGGATCTTGCGATCTCCAAAGGAATCCATTATCTGTCAGTGTTTGGAGATTCAGGGCTTGTTATTCAACAAATAACTAAATTTAGAAAGATTGATGAAAAGTCCCCCCTTCCAATTCTTCATCGAATTAAGATGTTGGTTGAAACATTTGACTCAATAACCTTTTATCATATAAGAAGGAATTTAAATGAAGTTGTCGATTCCCTAGCTAACCAAGGTTCACAGCTAGCACAAGGAGAAATAAAATATGAGAATAAGACTATTATAAACAAATACGTTCCATAAAAATGTCAAGCAATATTAAATGGGATAAATCCTCGAGGCAGCCGAAGCTGGGGACATGGAGGCAAACTAATGTATTTAATGTGATAGTGCATAATCAAGCAGGTGTTCTCAAACATTCATTGTGAATGCTCCAGAATGATATGGAGACTCACATCATTTTTTATAGATGGGAAAATAAGGTCCTTTCGAATAGGAAATGGGACAGATGCGGTCATGTGGATAAGGAAAATGGATCATATAATTTGTGTGAAATTTCAATCTATAATAACAATCCTCAAGTTGACAAACATATTTTCATTGATTTCCAAAGGATTCATCTGATTTCCATTATGAACTCTACAGGTGGTGTTCTAGTGAGGCATGCTTCCATTAATGTGGGATGGAATGAGATATAATCATAGTGGGAAAGTATAATGGTATATAAATGAAGTTTGGGGGTTCCTTATTACGATGAACAAGAATTTCAAAACTGCATTCATCAAGCTTGCCATCGTTTCTAGAGTTGGCTCTATCTGATGGAGAATTCTTTGAACGATATGGAGGAGGACTTTGGTCCAACCCTTGCAAGAATGGTAGAATTCCTAGAGTTTATCATATCATTAATTTCACGACGTGTAGAGTTATTCTCGATGGGAGTGAGGGCTCAAAACAATTTGATGGCTGCTTGGATGAATTTACTTGAACTCAAACTAGACAACTTCAGTTGGCTATCGCTTGGATAGCCCACAGAGGGCAAATGTGCATGGCACAGAGGACCAGGTCCCCTTGAATGATAGCAATGTGGAGCAAATGGAATTCAGGTTGCTTCATGAAGACTCATCTAGTGACCACGATGGCGAAAGAAGTGTTCCAACAGGCGCACAGGAAGGCCATTCATCTAAGGGCAGAGAGACAAAGGAAGGGCATAAAGGAACTAGGTGTTGGGGATTAGGTAGTTATTTTTTATTTAGTTTCTACCAATGTTATGCAAATTTCAATTTTTTGGAGGGTTTTTTTGGAGAATCAATAGAATCCATTAGTTTAATATAGTATGTTACAAAACATAGGAAACCATAGATAGATATATTTTTTAAATTTGGACCAAATGGTCAGACCAATGTGCATTTCATGGAAAAGTCTGTAAAATGCCCTTGCCTTCAAACCAACTTTTTTAATATAATACATAATCATTTCTTTAAAAAAAACAAAAAAATAAGTGTCAAAAATAAGCCCCCCAAAAAAGGGGTTGATGTTGCATCAACACTTTTCAAAATTGACATGAAAATCACTAGCATTTAAAAAGAATCTGCATAAAGAAAATTTAAAGTCTCAAAAATATGCTCCAAAGAAAAAGGTGTATTCTGAATTAACACTTTTCAAAATCAAATGATTTTTTGCTACCTCTAAAAAGTGATAACTCATTCAAATTCTTGTTTGATTGGTACTTTATTATTATTTTATTTTTAGTCAAAGCATGTTCTCCATGCTCATAGGGTCAGTTGAGTCAAAATGAAAATGTATTATGAACCAAAGAAATGTAATTGAGTCAAAGTCCCATTTGGACTTGTTGTAAGAAAAAAATTTATTTTTATCTTTAGTCAAAGAGTCAAAATGTCATCAAGAGACCAATTCAGCTTAAAGAGGTCGTTACTCAACCTATTGGACATGTATAAATGCAAAACATTTTGTCTTCATCCATCGCTTCGATTTATGTGCAAGAAGAAGAATAAAATTAGTGAAAGTCAAAGGAGAGAGAAATTCAATTTTTCTTCCCACAAGTGCGAGTTTTTCTGTGGTTTTTTAGATTTTCTATAGGGCCGAAATTTGACAATCATTGCAGGACCAAAATATTCTGTAGTTTGACCGAAATTTCATAGATTTGACCAGAGTTTACTTTGACCAGATTGGAGGTGGCTTGGAGGAGAGATGACTTGGGATATTTGTGGAAGTCTTGGTCTTGGTCTTGGGTCTTGGATATCTCACTTTGATTTGATTCTATAAGAAGAGGATTTCTAGGGTTTCCCCCCTTGTGGGGTTTTGGCATTGGC
Organism: Pinus taeda; assembly: GCA_000404065.3. Classification (NCBI taxonomy): domain Eukaryota; kingdom Viridiplantae; phylum Streptophyta; class Pinopsida; order Pinales; family Pinaceae; genus Pinus; species Pinus taeda. The sequence goes on along the minus strand of APFE031523381.1, from coordinate 44,231 downwards.
TCATGGCCTAATTTCTTGGGAGTTTTATTTCTTATGATCTTCATATTTTGTACATTTTGATAATTGCTTGATGAAGAGAATATAAATTTAATAAAAAACCAACAAACATTCAAAAAGAATTATCAAGTTAAGAGAAATCAACTCTAATATACAAGCATCTTGTTTTCTGAACATGGTATCACAGCTAAGGTGAAGAGAAGGCAGCTTGAAGATCACACTTTGTTGGCTCATTTGAAGACGCTTCTACAACATTCATCTTACTCTTAAGGAAAACTTACATCAATTACTTTGGAGATGATCCAGGTGGATGTTGGTGGCCACCCACCTATTCCACTTGGACCCCCACCAATGTCTCTTTTAGTTTTTCAGTTTCCTTAATTGTAGTACAATTTATTATTTTTGGCAGTTTTTTGGGTCCTAAACTTCTAGATCCATTTTGAGGCCCTAAACAATGGTTTTTTGGCAAAACCAAGGCCTCGAAAGTTGTAGTCCTTTGATAGACCTTTCTAATGAGGTATTGTGCATGTCAAACAAAGATCATATGCCAAAATTCTGACACGAGGAAGTTGATGTACCAATTTACCCAAATGGGGCCCATATTTTTGGCACTTCATCTCCTAGGGTTATGTTTTTCGATGTTTAGGGTTTTCCATTGTTTCTTAATAATAAATAGGCCTTCGAGCCTCATTGTAACGTAGTTCAAAGGCATGTAGCCGCCACATCTCTTCTCAGAGATAAGCTACCATCGCCCGAGCTAGTTTTATTTCCATTCTGTTTGGAAGCATATTTCAATATTTGATATTAATGAAATGAAGTATTATTTATGTTGCATCTCTGTGTTTATGGTTATATATGTAATTTTTTTGCGTTCTTGTTTAAGTTTAGACTATGAGGACAAAATTTGCAGTAGCTATACTTGAACATATTCTTGTAGGAAAATGAAGAAGAAACAAGGATCATCATCATTGTAGTAGCCATCACTCACCTTTGAAGAAGACCATTGTAAGAACTAACTCTCTGTCTCTTAAAGCTATTATTGAATGCTCTTGAAAACATTGACAAGCTCTTGTCCATTCATCACCCACCATTAAAGAAGTCATCATAGCATCTTGAAGACACTATGATAGCAACCATCCTTAGAGACATCACTATAGCATGCATCACTTAGGAATATCTTTGGAGACTTTTGGAAGCATCAACAACATTCTTAGAGCACTCAAATAAGTCATGGATTTTTTTGATGTCAAGGTTCTGGCATCAAATAAGAACAATGCTCAAGAAATGGCCAAGTACAATAAGGGAGGAGTTAGGGCTCAAAGGATTCTCTTTGATTCTAACAAAGATCATCTTATCTCCTTTGTTTCAGATTTTTCCGCATCCAAAGAAGACTATGCCAAATTGGTGACATTATATTTTGTCAATACTATAGGTCAGAAAATATCTTTAAGGAATACATTTTATAGAGCAAGGATATCAAAAGATGAAGATGTGGCCTCATACCTTAAGAAAATATCAAAATTAAAGGATCAACTTAGCAGGCTTGGAGTCATATCTGATTTTATATTAATCACTTTTGTACTCAATGCTCTACCTCCAGATTGGAGTGGCTTTGAAAGTAGCATCTACACAAGAAAATAAACTCTAACATTTGAAGAACTTTGGGCACAATGTGTTATAGAAGAAGTAAGGTTAAAAGCTAGGGATGACACAAAACCTAATAATGAAAGTGCTCAAGCTTTTGTTGCTAGATCGAGGAAGAAGTTGGAATATTTGGAAGATTTGAACCTTGTCGCAGATACAATAACAATGACAACAATCATCCATGTGGAAAATTTCGAGACATGTCTAAAGTGCAATGCTTTGGTTGCAATGAATTTGAACATTATAAAAGAGATTGTCCCAAAGATCCTAAGAATGAGAAGAACAACAAGAGGAAAGAGAGAAGTGAAGCTCACATTGTAGAAGATGAAGAAGCTGAGAAGAAATTGAAGATTGAAGGAAAAAAGGACCTCTACTATTGAAGAAATTGACAAATATCAAATTTGCAAGAAATTTGTTTTCATTTTCATGGTAGTTAGAGTAGCAGTTACAATTACATTTGTGTAGAAGGTTCTTGGAATTCACAAATTATAGTGTCATGGAAATTAAATTTTGAAGAAGCATATAACATTGGAATAAATAGAGTCTACATGGAGTTCTAGAAGGACACTCAGTTGCATATCTTCACAAAGAGTTGAAAGTCATCATTACAACATCCAACTAGCCAAAATAGAAGAGTTTGGGTCATAAAAAGTTGTTTACGCGTCATTCCATAGTCACAAATATTCTACAATCATTGAAACAGATAGTTTCATTATGAAGATTTAGAAGCAGTCATCTAACAAGTAAGAACTACAAGATTCAAAATAGAAACAAAAAAATAACAGATTCAAGGTCATTATGCAGCATCATAAAAGTCTCTCCAACATGATATTTTGTTTTAAGCACAAATTCTAGTGACACTACCAAAGTTGGAATTTGAATATTCAAGGGAACATAGAAAAAGTTTATTTATTGAAGAACAATCTAGAAGCAACATAAATGAGATTAATCTTATCACAAAGGAGGAATCTCGTCATCCTACATTTCATGAACATCACCTTTAAAGAACTTTGAAGAAGTTAGTTTTGGTAAAATATGTCAATTATAAATTGGCAGCTTGGAAGGAAGAAGTAAACTTTCCATGGAAGAATTTTTGTGATCAATTATATCAAAAGAGGACTCATATCTTCAAAGGGAGTTGAGGGAAGAATATGATGCATTTAGATCATAAATATCTTTGGAAAAAGAGTTAATAGAAAAAACATGATATGTCTTGGTTAAATAGTTGGAAAGGAAAGTCAAAATTCTTCTAGATGGTTGTTTGAATTATGTAAGCATAACATATTATTAACAAAACCTATGTTGACACTACTATTGGTTGTTTTTCAATGTGAAGATAAGTAATGCGAAGGAATAGCTCAAAGGGATCCAACAACAAGGAATGACATAAATAATCCTACAACTTGACTCAATGATATATATCGATTACTTTTGGGAACTATGATAATGAGGAATGACATTAATAAAGTTTGGGATATCGTATGGCTGCTAATACAATATTATTTAATATAAGTGTGTACACAATAGATGCAGAAAAGGAAGGGAACTAATACAAGAAATCATGAGATAGTTTGTTACTCACTTGACAATATGTTGGATTCGTTATTGATCAAGAATAATTTCACCCACCTCAGCCGGAAAGAGGGAGCTATAATTGGTTCTACATTGATTGGTTTGACAAGTGTTGTCAATGATAGAGATACTATTGATCATAATTGGAAACTAATATCATTTCTTAGAAGAACATGAAGTTTAACTCTATTACAATACGAAGGAAGAAGATGTGACGGCTTATGAAGAAATTTGCCTCCATAAGGAATTTGATGAACTATTTGATGACACATGGATTCAATATGAAGAATGTCAGGAAGGTCAAAGTGCTTTATGATTCGAGGGTATGATGCAAACAAGATTCGAGAAGCTACAACAAGATCTCCACTAAAGAACATGTAGTCAATGAATAAATGAGTATTTTTTAGACAAGCTTAGTAGTTATTTCTCCCTGTTTGAAAAGGAGTGAGGATATCCTCCTTAGTTGAGAAGAAGTTAGGGTGGACACCATTTTGTCCATGTGTCATGCACTATGGCTAGGACTAATAACTGTAAGGCTAGTGAAGGAACTAGTAAGGCAAATGGTGGATTGGATAAGCATATGTTAATGTTATTATTTGAGGATTTGAATCTGAGATAACAATAGCCCTAACAAATTTCCATGGGGTCTTGGATAGACAGTGATCGAGTGCTCTGTTAAGGCACTCCTTGATGTGAAGTCACTGGTTCAATTCCCCACCCTGATCGGGGTGATATATTGGACATGATGAATATGTAGTCCTACCAAGATTATAAAAAGAAAAGAATAGCCCTAACGACTGATATTCTTTGAGGATATATATCCAAGATAGGAATATTCCTGTGAGGACATACCTGATGAACATCTCGATGGGCTTTGTGCCTAGAGAGGTAGTGGTGTCAAAATTTATGCCTCCCAACATTGTACTCTGATCTAGTCGAGAGATACAACTTGTTGTCAAGGCCTTGCTATTTTTGACAATGTTGTTTATGATGATCCTTATCAATACAAACCCTTCTTATGAGAATATTTCAATTTGAGAGTATCATGTTGTGTCAATGTTATGAATGTCTCCATAGTTAAGAGGGAGTGTTGGAAATGTAACTAGTGTGAGTCTTCATAATGTAATTCAGATGTACTATTGATGTATTTATTATATTTATTATTATTATTTTATTTTTAGTTAAATAATGTTATTCATGTTTATAGGGTCAATTGAGTCAAAAATAAAAAATTGATTATGAGTCAAATAAATGTAACTAGGTCAGAGTCCCATTTGGACTTGGTGTAAGAAAAAGAAAATTTATTTTTATCTTTAGTTAAAGAGTCAAAATTTCATCCACAGACCAAGTCAGCCCTCCATGGACAAGCCAGTCTAAAGAGGTAGTTATTCAACCTCCTAGATATATATAAATATAAAGTCATTCGACCTCATTCAGTCACTCATCCATCACTTTGATTTATGTGAAAGAAGAAGAATAAAATCAATGAAAGTCAAAGGAGAGAGAAATTAGAGTTTTCTGCCCACAAATGCGAGTTTTTATGCGGTTTTTTTAGAGATGTTACAGGGTGGAAATTTGGCCATTATTATAGGACCAAAATTTTATGTAGATTGACCATAACTTTAACGGTTTGACTAGAGTTGCCTTTGTTGACTTTGACTAGATTGGAGGTGACTTGGAGGAGGGATGACTTAAGATCTTTTTCACATTCTTGGTCTTGGGTCTTAGATATATCACGTTGATCTAATTCTTTAAGAAGAGGAATTTTTGGGTTTTCCCCCTTGTGAGGTTTTTTCCTTGGCTTGGAGCCTAATTTATTGTGTCCTTTGTCTCTTATGATCTTCATGTTTTGTACATTTTGATATTTGCTTCATGAAGAGAATATAAATTTAGTAAAAATCCAACAAACACTCACGAGTAATTTTCAAGTTAAGAGAAACCAACTCTAATCTACAAGCATCTTGGTTTCTCAACGCTAAACATGTCTTCATCACAATCACGTGGATAGCCCCTTTTTCATGAATGATGGGGGTTGGCGTGACATCCTCTCGAATTATGGTGGTGAAAACAAGAAGGTCAACTTTTGAGTGGCATAATTTTCACATACATTCTCTAATTGACATGAATCTTGCACCATTGGTAAAGTCTTTATGTGTGAAATAGGAGAAAAATGTGCTATGCTAAAGAGGAAAATCTTTGCTCCAGAAAAACATTGTTTGATGCCTCAAAATTCTCTTAAAAGGTTTCAAACTCCAATTTTCCAAACTATGTCCCACTAGTAAAAAGGGTCCTATGAGTTGATTCCTCCACCATTTCTACTCTGAAATCATCAATATGGATGACAAACAATATAATGATATTATCCAGATCAAAAGCCCATGGGAGGTTCCTTCACCTTGGTGGTATCATGCTCTAGTTTGGAATTATGGTGGAATCCATCACTAATTCCTATATTTTGGTTGGCATGGATTAAACTTAAAATAAGATTCATATTCATCTTTGTATGGAATTCTTTTGTTGGTAATTTTTGTTACAAAATTTCATGATTTTAATGGGTAATAAATGAATTCAAAATACGCCACAATATTTTTGCTACATTTTTATGTTTGCATGTTCATTTTGTATTATATCATTGTTAGAGGTAAAATTTGACCTCATGGACATTGAACGAGAGAAAATAAATCTTGTGGTTAGTGTTAGATAGCCACGGGAGGCATCTAGGAACACCACTCTTCCTTGCTCAATCTTTTATTTTGGTCTTCAATGTTTGTAATGAACATAAATTTATCATCCATGTAGAAGAAATTGTTCACTAAAATGAAACCAACAAAGGACAATATGCATGCTAGAAAGCATAAGGTCACATTCAATAACAAGAAGAAGCAAAGAAGTCAATATGTTCAATGGTCATATGCAATTAGACCATCATCAAAGAGAAGCTAAGTCAATAAAACCATTGTTGAAAATGAAGCTTGACATAAACAATTTGAAAAGGGAGGATCCCTAAGTTTGTTAACTTGGGGGTGGTTGATGACTTAATAGAATCAAATCTCTCCTCCTCTAGCTAAGATTTTAAAATCTCCTCATAAATGCTAAGGTTGGGATTAGGGTTTTCCCATTCCTTAATGTTTTGTTAGGATTGCAGTTTTGTATCCTGTAGGGTCCTCTTGTATGTTGAAATGTAACTTAATCCACATGTGTGAGTAATAGGTGTTGATGTTGTGTCTACTTAATATCATAGTGGTTACAACATAGATAAACATTTAGAGGCCATGCTACGTTAATTGATTGTCTAGTCAAACTACTTAGTGGACCTTATATAATAACAATGACCACTAACAACCTATTTTCTTAACTAGGGGAGTTAAGGTTGGACCTTAGCATTGTGCTTACAAAAGACGAGTATTTAGAAAATTTTACTAAGATTACTTTTAATAATAATCCATAGTCTTGTTTTAAGCATTCCTCCTTTTAGATATTCAACACACGCTTGTGATTTCTATCCATTAATGATGTTTAAAAGCCTTAGCTTTTAATTAGAATACCAAACAATAAAAAATTTGACATTATTTTAGTTTTAAAAACTACTTAAATGATGTGATAAAATGGCATAAAAGAAAAATTATTGAGCAATATCAAAAATGTGTAGTGGTTATTTGTTCATTTTATTTATTTTTTAATGCTTTTTCTATAACATGAAAATCTTCCCTCTAAATGGATTAAACTCACTAAAGATAAGGACAAGGATATGCATGTGAGAGGTGCTTGTATGATACTTTAATTATAAACAATTTACATTGTGCATCTTCATTCCCTCTAAATGGATTAAACTCACAAAAGATAAAGACAAGGACATGTCTATGAGAGTCCTTGTATATGAGAAGTGCTTGCATGATACTTTAATTATAAACCATTTACATTGTGCATCTTCATTACCTCTAAAGGGATTAAACTCACTACAGATAAGGACAAGAACATGTATGTGAGAGGTGTTTGTATAATACTTTAATTATAAACAATCTACATTGTGCATTTTCATTCACCCACAGTGACTATTCCCTTTGGAAGAGAGCATAGACTAAAGGAGGATGAAAACAAAATGGATCAAACTAAACCACCACTAATCAAAACCCAAAGGGGGTTAGTATGTAGAAGAAGAATCACAATTTAATGTGGATAAGAAGGAAAATGGCAATCTCAGTGAAATACACTTCTGTGGAGAAATTTGCTAATTAAAAAATGAAATTACAAGACAATGGTTTCCCTTACCATGTCACAAATTTTCCTTTCAATATTTGAGGCAATTTCCGTGCCCCTTCTCTACTCCACCTTTATTATTGCGTAGTATCCTATAGAGAGACAATGTTGTATCGACATGAGTATTGGACCATGTGGAATATTGCCACTTGAAATTTTAGAATTAAAATAATAGGGAAGTTTTTTTGGGAAGTTCTGAAAGGTTTAATGTTTCGAATAGAATAATCCATCATTAAATATGAAAAAGCTAAGATGGTAAGTTACGAATTTAAATAATGAAAGTAACAAAATCGTTGTGATGGAAAAACGAAAAGAAAGTTGATAAAATAATAAGATAGCTTTTGTGAAACAAATAAATTAAAAAAATAAAGAGGAATCTTCACTTTGATAGAGATTGTACTCATACTTTTCTGTTAATATTAACATAAAATAAAATAAAGAGTTTTTATTTTATGTTGATGAAAATAAAAAGATTCAAAGTACACGATTTGAAATAAAATACTAGTATTTGATATAAAATATCAATATTCAATAAACGAAGAAGTTACAAGGTTAATAAGTTAATAAAAGAGGGAGAAAGAATTAGATGGGGTTTAATGAAGAAGTTAGAAGGTTAATAAGTTAATAAAGGAGGGAGAAAGAATGAGATGGGGTTTAATTAAGAGTGGAAAAGTTAATTTAAAAAGATATTACGCAGACTAAATTATAGATTGATAATGTTTAATGATGAAGGTGACGCAAGAGAGGTTTTTAATGGTTAAGGTTTTGGCACTTTTTCAATGATGTATGATGAAAGATAGGGCAATAAGGTTAGAATTTTAGTAAAAGAAAAATTAAATGTTAAGACATAGAGGAGTGTTTTCTAAAAATTAATTTAGAAATGTTATGAGTTGTGTTAGTTAATTTTTTTTTACGAGTTTAAAAAAAAAATTAATTCATTTTATTTATGATTTTTCATAGAACCAAAAAAAAGTAAATTGTTGGGTAAGTATAAGGTTAGCCATTTAACCATTCTCAATAAGATTTAATAAGATTTTAAGAGATTCATAAGGTTTGAAGAGGGTTTTGATATTGACTTAAATGTTTGAGATACTATTAATGGAGTCTTGGATGTTTGAAGGAGAACTGAGAGATAAGAGTGGAGAGGAAGAGGGAGAGTGTTGTTATTTAGAATTGTGGATTGAGTAGAAGACTCTGTTGATTGGAGACTTAGAGTATTCATTAACCATGGATGTTTGAAGGAGAACTGAGACATAAGAGTGGAGAAGTAGAGGGAGAGTATTGTTATTTAGAATTGTGGATTGAGTGGAAGACTTTGTTGATTGGAGACTTAGAGTATTCATTAACCATGGATGTTTGAAGGAGAACTAAGAGATAAGAGTGGAGAAGTAGAGGGAGAGTATTGTTATTTAGAATTGTGGATTGAGTGGAAGACTTTGTTGATTGGAGACTTAGAGTATTCATTAACCAATAGGGTCCTTGTCAACTATGATTTTATCTTCTCAAAAAATTGAGTGGAGATTCAAGTGAATAAGTGACCAAAGTTTTAACTGGAACAAATTTTTGGGCTAAACAATTATGGCATTGGGTATTGAAAATATAGATCAATGTGTATTTTTACATTTAAACTTGATGGGTGAAAAAACCATTAAAAATATAAAAAATAAGAACATCCAAAAAGGAAAGAGAATTGTTTTTTCACAATTCTATAATAAATTAAATATGAAAAAATATTACTATTTAAAAAAGTTAAATAAATATGAAAAAGAACATACTATTTAAAAAGTTAAAGAAAAAGATTAGAGTGAAATGGGCATGAGCTTAACCAAATTATCATTTATAAATTAAAACTAATAATAAATTTAAGCTAATAGTATAAAGTAAATACACTTAACACAATGAATTGAAAATAAATGGATCATAAATACACTATCATATTTTTATTTTAAATTTCTATTTCTTATTAAAAAATATAATAAAAAATAAAAATAAAAAAAATCATAAATACACTATTATATTTTATTTTAAATTTCCAATTTCTATTTAAAAAATAACAAAAAATATTAAATTTAAGTTTTATTCATTCTATAATTCAAACAAAAATTTACAACATAAATATAGTTATGGTTAGATCACTTCAAATCTAAAAATTCTAACATAAAAATTCTACACAAATGTGACTATTACAAATGAATTCCAAACACCAAAATGCGACTATTACAAATGGATTCCAAACACCAAAACACTCTACTGATATAATTTTACCTAAACAACCTCAAAACTACCCAATACAATTTTACCTAAACAACCTCAAAACTATTCAATACCTTTATGTGGACAACATATCCTCCTCAACCAGTGACTTGACTAAACTTGACGGCTTCTTTGACGAGGGCAACCACATCGGTCTTCACAATGGACTCCATGCTCCTGCTGTCCGTTATTCCATCGTTCCATTTAAACCATCTGCTGCTCAATCCGCATTCCCATCTCTGGTTACGAATCGTTCCAATCCTATCGCCTTCTGCCACATGCGAAATACGAAATTTCCAATCCTCTGTAACATACGTTTCAGTCTCTTTATAACGAATGTTCATCACCAGAAACCTGCCAGGCGGCGGAAAAACAAGTATTTCATCAGGGGTTCGATCCCTCCATGCTTGTTCTACCCATGCCATCATATCTGGGCGAATATTATTAAGGTCCGCTTCATGAGTGACAATTCCCAGCCTGAAATCCATTGTTGCCTGCCCTTCTCTGCAGAAAGCCAGGAACCCATGTCTCTTTGGCAGCCTTCGAACTCTTGTAATTACCGCCTTCTGCTCTGAACTGCTTGGGGTTTTGGAAGAAGAGTTGAGGATGGCAGATTCGGTTGCTTCCACAGCCTTCCGGAGGTATCGATCTCGCCTTGCAGGATCTTTTAGATTAACATACGCTTCTTCAGCAACCCTACTGGCATTTTCAGACCCAACCCCATGATGTTCAAACTGAATTCGGATCAAACACTTCCGGTAGGCTTTCTCAAGTTCATGATCCGATGCTCCCTGATCCACATCTAACACCTGCATCCACTTACTTCATATAAATACTTTGACCAAATTCAGCAACATTTTACTCCCAACAAAAATCAAACCACATAATCAATATAAATACTTCCACCAAATTCACCAACATTTTACTCCTAACAAAAATCAAACCACATTCAACCTCAAATCAGGCATCAGCACCAAGGGGTGGCAGGAGGGGAGAAGTATTCTATGTTCTCCATCAGCACAAAGTATTTAGTTGCTTATTAGTCTGGATTATATGATAAATAATAAAGTAGAGATATACACTTTAGTTAGAGATAGAATATTAGGTTGATTCATTTATGGTTATGGCTCTTGATTCTGTATGGTCTAGTTAAAGGCTCCAAAAAATCATAAAAATAATCAGGAAAATTGTCATCTCATCTAAAGCATATTTCTATGCCTTAATAGATTTCAACAAAGAGGCTGACAATTATGCTAAGGAGTGTAAATTGAAGATAGGTGAATTAAATTTTAATTGCTCAGACATAAATAAACCTCTATAGGACAATAGCAGTTTCATTGTTATGAAAGATTTCATAAACAATTAGTACCCTTATTTGTTGTAAATTTTGTGTTTTTAATAGGGAAGTTTTGTAAGAGCAGTTTTATTAGGGCAATTTTGTGTCGTCAATTAGTCACCTCCAAACTCTTCTTTTTGTTGTTCTCCACATGAAAATCATTTATTCCTATCAAATAATCAGTGGTCAGAGACTCATGGGGTCTAGTCATATGAAAAATAATAAAAGAGAGATATATAGTCTCTACCAAGAGGAACATCAGGTGGACACACTCATGGTTATGGAAGATTCTCTCTTAAACCTGCATGGTCAAAGGCTCCCTTCTAAAGAAGAAATCTATATAAAACATCATGAAAAGAATTAGGAAAATCCCAGGAGACATCCCATCCAAAGCATATTTTCATGTCCTAAGAGACTTCAGTAGAAAAGCAAACAAGTATGCTAACTAGGTGTATAAATTAGATACAGGGGAATTAAAGATTAATGAGAAATTCAGACCTGCTATAATTCCCTAATGGGAGATGAAGTCTAGCAGCCATGTCTTAAATGAATCTGTCAAGATAAAGTCTATCACACTCCTACCAGTGTTAATTGCCCAGGAGGCTTACATGAGTCTCTCCACGATCAAGTCTAGCACTCTCACAACTGTTAATTGTCAAGACTTAAATGAACCTATTCAAGGCAGCAATAAGTTCATAGTTGTGAAAGAGTTCATAATCAATTAGTAACATTATGGATTGTAAATTTTAAGTTTTGTTGAAGTATTTTTTTTATAAGAAATTCACCTATGAAATTTTTATTTTTGTTTTTCAAATATATTTTCTTAAAAAAAATCATATATTTCTATTAAAAAAAAATGAGGACTGCTATATTTGTTGGGAACCAACAACAGAGTAATATAATACAAATAATCAGGCATCCGCACTTACTTGAAAATAATCTTTTGCACGGGAAATACGTTTGATTTCACTATTCTGCAACACTCCCTCGTTACTGTCACAACGAACAGATACATTAAATCGCTGAGGCTGCTGCAACTCTTCGAGATCTGCCACATGAATGCTAATCTTCTTTCGACTGGAGACCTTAACGTATTCCAGCCGTTCTAACTGAACCCTAATATCTCTTACACCTGCCTCTGGACATGCAGTGGAGAACATATAATTCAGGTTTTTTCGCCTGTAAACGTCCTGTAGGCTTGGCAGGGATATGAAATCTCCACTACCCAATTGCTCATATAAATTAGGCCCATATAAAAGCTGCTTCCCAAATCGAATCATCAGTTTAACTGTCCGAGTAGTTTCCTCATCCTGTGAGCGCAGGAATTGAAGACATGAAAGCAGCTTATTTCCATAAGCCGAAAAGTCCCAGTAAGAATGTAAGGCAGTTTCTGAAATAGAGACATTATTCGAAAACTGGGCACACAGGCTATTCACATCGTGTTTCGACCTAAACTGCATGTGATCGCAAACAGACTTCACAGAAATTGACCCCTCCTCGCATGTCAGTCCAGATTTGAAGCAGAGATATGATTTGGGTACTTTCGAAGATATATTTCCTGAAAAAACTTCAAAACAAATTTTGTCCACAGCACAAAGTGGGTGTTCAAGAGATTTGCAGAAACAGTAAACGAAAAAGTCAGGATGGTATCCCTCGACCTTGGCAACAATAGAGCATACAAGACCTTCAATGGCCCACGAAACGCCATGTACAGCTTTCTCCGATTCACCGCGTATATCAAGTTTTCCCGATTCAGGAAATATTCTAAGGGAAGAAATCCCCGGGGAGTTTCGGAAACGCTGGATGTTTGTTCCGTTTTTGCCTATAACTGCTGAAATGGCTACGCGGGGAACTCGCCACTGTCTGTGAAAATTTGAGGAGGTGGTCTTCGACGAGATCCGTTCCATGGCTTTCTGAGTTTGGAAAAATTTCAGCTGTAAGTTTTGTAATGTGAATTTCTGGTCTAATGATTAAAAGCATGTAATATTTCTTAAAAGGTCATGGTTTAAAATCACAGAGTAAAGTATATATAATTTGGGTAGTGTTGATTTAGCAGTGGGTCTATTTTCTACACCAATCGCTATATGGACATGGATTCATTAAATCGCTATATGGACATGGATTCATTATCTCACAAACAAGAGATCTAATACATGGAAATGGATTCATTATCTTGCAAACAAGAATATCTAATTACTACATGGAAATGGGTGCATTGTCCCACAAACAAAAAAATCTAATACATTATTTAATGTCAGTTTGAACACGATTTTAAAAATAAATAATAATAATAATATATTTGTGATTTGATTAGCAACAAGGATGGCAACCATGTAGTGCAGAGGGGATGAATGGCATCACGTGAAATGGGTATGTATAATCAGATTGTTGAGTGCCATCCAGTTCCTGGATTGTCACTGTCACTGTACGAGGAATCTGAATAGAAGTCACTGTCACTGTACGAGGAATCTGAATAGAAGTCACTGTCTTCTTTTGTTTCTTCGTGATGCAATCGATCCGTCCTTGGCACGAAAGAGTATATAAAGAGTAAAACTTGGAGCTGAAGTTAGCTTTGCACCTTTCCGTCTCAATATATTCCAGCCAATTAATATATGTTTAATGAAGCTTCCTCGCCAGATTCCCACCACCAATGTTTAATTCCTGAGCCTCCTCCTAATGTTCCCACTACCCCTAAAGTTTAATCCCTAATTCTCCTCGTGGTGTTCCCACCACCACTAAAGTTTAGTCCCTCATTCTCCTTGTGATGTTCCCACCACCACTAAAGTGCAATTCCTTGTAGCTTTGGAAAAAGGAAACATCGAATCTATTTATACTTATCTTTGATAAAAGGAAAAGATAGGTATTTATTCATTCTTTACTATTATTCTAGGCCATTAAAACTTTATGATACTATTTTTATTAGAATTTAATTTATATTTTTTTTTTAATATATAAAAGTTTATTAGCCAGGGTTTTTGATAAGGTGATTGGGTGCGTTGTTAAGGCACTCTTGCGATAGTCACTGTTCAAATCCTCGTGGGTATTAGTTAAGTCTTAACGAGAAAAAAAATAGATAGAAATTTATTTATAATATTTATTAAGGTTATTTTTTAAAATTTACATGCAATATTTATAATTTAAAATATATAGTTGTTTGATTTAGATTGGACTATTATATTGTTTGTTATCTATTTCAATGTTTTTGTTGTAGCTTTTTTTTTTTATTCTCAGTTAGTTAGAGAGACCATTGTCCATTGTTAAACTTGTTGATCCCAATGCATATTTTATCTTCTCTGAATAACCCCTTTAGCAGGATGGTCACCTCCATGACAGTGATGATGATGATGATGATGGTTAACGTCCGCTGAGACCAATAATGATCTATCGGACCTAAAAAGACAAATTATTTATTTTGATTTATGATTTTATTCTGATGCCCAAAAAGATTGGAGAGAAGCCTCCCGAGTTCACTATAATTTTGGCATTGTAAAAGGCTAGGAAGGTCAGTATTGTAACAAAGGTTGTGAAATTGAGATCTAACGTGGTTGTATGCAGGGCACTCTAAGAGGAAGTGGTTTTCATCCTCGATGCTCC
>APFE031523381.1:0-26063 GCA_000404065.3 Pinus taeda | reverse complement strand
GTAACCCCTACAAGTTTTCCAAGTTTTTTTGTATCTCTCCCTTATTCCACCTTCATGTTTGGAATGGGGACAAACCCTAATCAACCAATATGATACAAGGTGTTTCCACCTAGCTCAACTATTCCAAGAGTTTTTTTACCTAATACAAGCATTTTTTCTTTGGGAATCTTGTAGGGGGTTCTATATTTTCTTCCAACCAATTAGGGGGTATTAATGTTTTTGGTAGAAAATATCAACCTTGGGGAAGTTCTATGTTAGGAAGGACACCTTTCTTTGGGGGTTATATTTCCTTTGGAGGGGCTAGTTTACTTAGGGGCCTTAACCCCACTAGTACCACTATGCCAATACGTCCATATGCTTACGATAGTGATTTTGCACTGGGAGGTCCTTCTTCTAGTGTCAAGTAGAATTAGATGAGCAATCATGCCTTTGGGATACTCTTTGATCCTAGGGGCATTCACCCTGGAGGACTATATCCTTTCACCATGTCGGGTGGCCTATGAATTCAATTTTCTAGGGTGAACCATACCCTTGGTCCATATTCCTTCTCCATTAAGTATGTTATGGAGAGATTGCAAGGTTCATCAAGGGGCACATTTTTACCTCCCAATCCATTCAATAAACATTAGCTATTGTTTCTAGCATCACTTAATTTTCTAGAATTTGAAAAACTCAAGAATGACCTCATATGCCATGATCCTAGGTGGTCATCGATACCTACAAAATCAATTCTAATATTCCTAAATTTGAAGGAAAGTCGGGAGAATAGCTATTCACATATATTACCACCTGTCATTTTTGGTGTTATTCAAACTCTTTTTTGGATGATTATGTTTGATTACATCTTTTTCAATGAACCCTTACCGATGATGTCGTCAAATGGTACATTGAACTTAATAAGGCATCCTATAGTGACTATGCTTCTTTGGCTTGAACCATTTTTAATTATTTTCAGCTACCTTCATGAAAAAAACTTGGGACTGGCCTCATGTCCACATTTAAACAAAATACCTCTACTCACATTTCTAATCATATACATGAGTGGAGGAGATGAAAGAGGTTATTTAGGAACAAGATAATGGGCCTCACTAATAGGTATATAACAGGGCCCATTTGCCCACCTTCAACATACATTTACCTCTCTCCTCGCATTTGATAACACTATTTTTACTATGATGTGTTTATTAGGAAATTTAAAGGATGTTTATCATATATTGTGGCCTAACATGATTAATGTGCATGGAAAGGGTGCATTTACAATGAAAAAGTACATTGGAGGCAACAAGAGGAGACATACCCATGTATTTACTCACATACGACTTGACTTTCTCCCTGTATTTACCCACCTACAGTTCGAGGATCTATTGAACAACTGATGCACTTAAAGATTGTGAGGATCTCAAGGAGCTAGATCAACTTTTTAAATGATTTTGGATGGAAGCATCCCTCCTTCCAAGGAGGCTGCCCCTCAACCATTTTTGTATAAATAAGGAAGCCTAAGGGCTCAATAATATTTAAAATTTTGGAGGAGAATAATGATTGCTAGATATATAAGTTTGTCATTTTCATTTCTATGTAATTGAGCACTTTTTGAGATCAATGAGAATCCTTCTATTGCCTTAAAAATAAGTGTGTTCTAGAGGGTTTAGTACCCTTGGGCTAGGGCCCAACCCAGGCAGTCTAGTCTCTCTCATTTGTATGCTTTATTATGCATCTCTCTTTTCTAAAGATAGATTAGCAATATTTCCTTCTTTGCAAGTTTGGTTTATATGAAAAGTTTCCTTTGTAAAGTTACTAATAATCTTCCTTGGAGATTGTGGTTTTGAGCCTTATATTGGAAAACATAAAAATATAGGTTCCATTTTTCATGAAGTAGTAATATCTTGAATAAATTTCAACTCATGCTTTCCTTTTAGTTTAATTTTTTTCAATTGACACTATTAGCATGCTTTAGATGCTTTACAAGATTGAGTAATTTTGTGGTATGCAGGTCCTACTATTAGATTGTAGGGTATATAACTACCATTTCCACTTGTCATCCTACAATCACCTCCTTCTTTCCTTCCTCAAAAACTTCTTCAAAAGCATTGTTCACTGAGAGTTCATTTATGGTTTGTTAAAGGCCACCGTGAGCATTTCTCATTGTCCAGGATGGGCTCCTGAGGGGTACTAAGATTGGAAAAGACCTCATACAACCTTATTCCACCTTCCACTACCCCTCCTTATCTTCATATAACCTTTTCATCCCTTATAATTATCTTGGATTTGATCCTATAACAAAAAAGGACAATCCTATAACATCCTCTAACAATCTTGTAGCATCCTGTACCATTGTGTAGAAGCTCTTGAAACTTGACCAAAATTATTCTTAAATTTTGATTTTTTAATCATATCCCTTAATAACTCCTCCTAACCTTTGAAACCAAGTTTAAGGAAGACTAGAGACCATCCAGGACTTGTCTCTTCACCAATGCAAATCATTTATGCAATTAGGGCTAGTAAACAAGTTCATGAATTGAATGGTACAATGATGATTTAGATGATTACCTTATGAAGCACTTAATGAACTATGTTGCTAAGTTATAATCACTTTTGAATGCAAGGATTGGGAGTTTATTACATGCTCTTTAATTTATGCAAATTAGAGTAGTTTTCCCTTCTTTGTTTTATGTTTCCTAAGCTAGGGTTTCCATTTCAAGCATTGTGATTTCTCGAAAATAGACTAGACTTTCCTCTGATGCAACATTTACAATTATGAAAATGTATAAGTATTTACATTTCTACAAGTAAATTACCAGTCACATTTCTGCAAATAGATTAGCATTTACATTTTTGCAAATATATTAGCATTTACATTCCTTCAAGTAGATTAGAACTTCATTTTATGCAACACTCTTTCATTCTTGCAAAATTTAGATTAAGTTGATGTTATATGTACACCTTAGTTTTGTTCATTGCCTTAGAAAAAAATGAGTAGAGCTTAACTTACTGTGCATACAACATTGTCACCTATTAAGTTTGTATAAACCCTAGGTTAATAAATTAAAGTTGGTAGCCTTGGGAGTTGCAATATTCTTGTTGCAATACTAGAGCTCATCACAACCTTCCTGACCAATTGCTTAAAGATTGGTTTATCCAATCCTTGGTTCCACCTATAGCCAAGGATGTCACCATGGTCGAAGAGGCGACCAAGGAGTAGTTAAATTTACATTATTAACACCTTGATTTGATATACTCTCAATCATGAAATTTATATGATGTCATTCCTAATGTTCCTTAACCTTCATCTGATCCACTATGACCTAAACCGACACTGCATTCTAATGTTGTCATCAATACCATTTCTTTTGATCTTATGAGAAAGTTAGTTTCTTAACTAGGGAAATTGATTGTCACATCCCAACCTCTATCAACTATGACAAATTTCCAAAAGCATGGTCTTTTGAGAAAACTGTCGAGGTCCATACAATGCAATCCACAACACCAAAGAATCCTCAACAATGTTGCAAGAAAAAGAAAAAACGAAAGGATAATCCTAAACTTGGTTAGGAGACTACACAAAACCAACCCAACTATGGTGGGAGCATGACTAAGAGATGTCACAGGCTTAAATTCCCTTGTAAAAATTATGAAGGTGATCATTTGAATCATGAGAGTTTGCATATTGATGAGATTGATCATATTCTTGTGCCAAGGGAATTCACCTAGCGGTCGGCTATGTTAACTCATCCATTCATTTCCCAACCAAAACAAGAAATGGTTAAACATACTCCTCCACCTATGCAAGGGGGGAAATGGGGGAAAACATGTTCTTATTTGAGGCCAAGCCCCTATTCTCATGTGCAACAAGTAGATTAACTTGTCTACAAGAGCTAAATCTTATGACACTCCAAAATCAAGTTCTAGCTTTAAGGACTCAGTCACCACTATTGTTCCCAATGGACCTATCATGCTAGATAAGCCTTTGGAACTAGTTTTTTTCCCACCTAAGGGTTTTCTTTGTAAGTCAACACACAATCCCAATGTAGGGGATACCCAACACTACAATATTGTAGATGATTTAGCCCAAGAACCATGTGAAATGTTTGCTCTAGAGGTTTTGGAGAGTTATCTTATGCAACAAAAAGCCTTGTTGACTGCTATCGAAGGGATGGATCCCTCAAAAGTCGAGTTTGATGACGTTTGAAATTTATTCTCCTCATGTTAAACTCTCTCATTAGGTCATTTTTTAGATCTTGGTGTGCATCTTCCATCAAGATGTACACCGCACTTTAATAAATGAAGGGTCATCCATTTGTATTATGGTTGCATCATGTGGGAAATATCTTGGTTCTCTAACACTCATCAAGTCGAGCATAGCTCTTTAGGCCTTTAATGGACATACTTTCATGCCTCAAAGAATTCTTCATTCATTTACCATCAAGCTAGTGCGGAAAACTATGACCATTGATGTTCCCTTGGATTATAATTTTCTTCTTGACCATAGTTGGTTTTATGCTATTACTATTGTTATGTCTTTGGATTTTTGTGTGCTTCACTTTCCCCATGAAGGAAATATTGTCATGATTGGTCAGAATATTGTGTGCGTTCAACCCAATATACTGCTATTAGAAACTACAGTTCCATATGTTGGAGATAACCATTTGGATTATAAGAGTGTTGGTGAAGGTCTATTTAATATCCCATACCTTATAGGTGTTTTTACTATGTCCCCACTTGATGTTCCATCTACCTCAGTCACTCCTATGCATATGATTTGCTCAATCACTATTGGATCACATCAGTCTCTTGATCCTTAGGTGGTGTCATATCCTTCAGATGTAGATTTATATGGTGAGAATATGTTGCATTTAGCGAAAGAGAAAGCCTCTCTAGTGGCCCTTTCAACACCTTTTAATGTTGGTAAGAAACTCCATTTTGATGTGGAATCTAATTAGCATACTTTGCTCACACAAGTTGTCAGTCCACCTATTCCACATGACTATCTCTATAAAAATTATCCTTCTCCAAAAATCATATTGGAAATGATGGATCCTATTGATAGTCCAAGGGAGATTGTTACTATTTATGCCTATATTCTCCCAAAATTGGAAATGATAGACATTGGAAAAGTAAATATTGAATCAAGCTAGGGGGGATTTTCTCATATATCCATGGAAGAGCCACTCTTGGATTGAGTCAAGCCTTAGGTTTCTAATACTACACTTTCCAATGAATTTTCCAACCAACATCATCCCATTAACGAGTGTCTTGTAACCCTTGGGCCTTTATGTCTTGATAGCCCTTGTTAAGGAGTTTTCCTAGCATTTCATGGATCTACAATGTATAGTTGGCGACCATTTTTAGTTTCTCCTTATACTGAGCATGTGTATGCCCAACTTGGGGATGATAACATCATGGTTGAGACTTTATTATATATTTTATCTATTTTAGTTCCTTGGTCCTAGCTCCTTCCTTCCATTTTGAGCTCCATATTTTCATAATGCATTTGGGCTATCAATTTGTCTTGGGTCCTGATGCAGTAGGGGGAATCCATTATAGCCTAATTTACCCATCTTGAGTAAATAAGAGAGATCATATTCCATTGTTAAACTTGTTGACCCTAATGTACACTTTACCCTCTCTAATTATTCCTTTTAGCAAGATGGTCACCCCCATGATACTAACATCATGCATGTGGTCATTGTCATTTAGTGCACAATCCATAACCACAGATTCTTAGTTACCTTATACTAGGAGCGACCATAGTCAAAGATTCTAGAATATGTCATTCATAAGGAGATCAACTCGACCTACTTCTTACTGACTTGGCTTGGGTTCAATTATTATGGAAGTTTCCTAACTTCTCAAGCCCATATATGTCTAGGTATATTCTCCTAGCAGATGTAATAAGCTTATATAATTCAGCCCTATCAAGAGGATAAGATTTATATTGAGAGTTCCAGATAATCTAAAAGAGGCAACTTGAGATAGAGCTCAATGACACTTCCATTTAGTATGAGATAGTTCATGGTCTAAGAAGTGGCCAGGATGAAGGCTAAGGAGGAGAAACGAGGTGCCAAAGGTATAATGCATATCTTTCACTAAATAATAAATATAATTTATGAGTTTCCCTTCATACATTTGTGTATTTATCATATAAATGTTGATTTGGTTATGATTTGTACATGATGATCTACCCTCTATGAAGGCAAAACATCACTTTATTTATTGGTGCTTGTACGTTGAGGCTTGGATTGAAGTGGCTAAGAGCAAGATATTCATGTAGAAGAAATATTTGTAGCATCATTTTCATATTCCACAATATTCACTAGCCTACAAGGGATTAGACATGTGTTCAGTGGTTCTTTAGATAGAATTTTGATGCATGTGCTTGCCTTATATCTTGGAAATTATTACATTTTTCCACACACCTTCTAACAAATCTAGGCAAAGATATGTGAGGCATTAAACAAAATGTTTGGGGGGTAAAACTTTCCCACTTTAGTGCATCACTGTTTCCCCGTATTCTACACATATACACCTTTCCAATGACGTAAGAATCACCTCAATCATAGTTCATATGCAAAATTTATGTCATTCATAATTTGACCTTCCTGTTTTGACCACCATAATTCAAGAGAATGCCATGTTAGCCCCCATTACTCATGAAAAAGGGGCTAGCCACTTTATCATGATGAAGAATACTCTAGAAGAGTCAATATTGTAACTTTAGTTAAAATTTTAAGGAGTCAAACTTAACACTGATAGGATATTGGGATTTGTTATAATCGAAACACTAGGAGGAAAAGGGATTCCATTATTTTCAAGTGCATTTTGTTCTATAGATAGGAAACATAAAAAATAGGGATAGGGAGAGAGAAAAAGGAGAGGATTTGTGCACTATAGTATCCCACAGGCAATAAGGCTTACTTCTTTGTACTTGCATCTATTTCTATTCAATGTAAGAGACCAGAGCAACCTCACCTTGCATTTGGGTTTTTTCTATCGAAAAGGTTTCCCAAGATATATCTTGTGTCAATTGTGGTCTGTGAGTTTTTATTTCATTGTTATTTATTTTATGTATAACTATAATTTTCATTCATACACAATAAACAATAATTACCATATCTAGAAATATTAGGAGAAATAAATCCTCATAGTGTAGATTTCAATTTTTTTTTTTAGTAGATTTTTTGTGACAAATTGTCTAGTGAAATATCCACAATAGTTTATAGATCATATTGGGAGTTGTAGGGGGATTTATATCGATTAACTTGAAAGCCATAAAACCTTATTCATGGCCATAGAATTGGTTAATAGCCCACCAAATCCCATAGAGGAGAGGGTTTTCATGGATGGAGGCACAAAGTGTAGATATAAACTGTAATGTGAGCCTCCTCATGGTGGATCTAACCAATAAATTTGGGTTATTCAATGAATATGGGTTTCTAATGTATAAGTCCAATAAGAGGGGAGATTATAATATTTGGAATAAATTAAGGATGAGTTGAATAAAGAATCCAAAAAAGATCAACCCAACTTGAGTGTCGTGAAACATTTGGAGTCACTATTCAAAATGGAATCAAAGGTGGATATCAATCCATATCAAGGTGAGATCGGGGATCTGAAGCTAATTCAATGGTTGCAACAATTATAGTTTTATTTTGGTTTTAATATAATAAAGTAAGAGCATAATATTTCATTTGTGCAATAGAAATTAGAAGGCCATGCCCTAACCTAGTGGGAAATCCACACAAAGACCATGAGGTTGGAGGGAGATCCTCAAGTGACTAATTGGGAGGAATTTAAAACACTCATAAAGTCACAATTTACCCTATCAAGTATGTAGAGGACTATTGAATCTAGTGTCATTACTTCAAGTAGAAACAGGGGTAGAGTGTATAGGAGTACACCATAGAATTTAAAAAGATGACCATATTGGTGGGCATCTCCCAAAAGAAACCATATGTACTCCTCAAGTATTTGGGGGCCTTACATATCCATATGTAGAAGAAAGTGGTGTTTTTCAAGCCTAGATTGCTGGATGGGATTTATGTGTAGTAATAATACCTATATAATATAGGCCAAAAGAAAGAAAAATCAAGTGGATTAAAGTAGAAGGAACACTAATATGCCTCTAAGGAGGGAAAGAAAAAGTGGAAAGAGATGAAGATAAAAACATGGAAACCACAACACGCCAATGCAAAGATGCCTAAAACCATTATAACATTGATGGTCATATAGAGGAGAAGTGTTGGAACTTGCATCTGGAGCTTAACCTAAAGAAAAAAAAGAAAGAAAATAATAAGAATAATCTCATGGCCATTGATTCAAGAAACTAGGTTGAAATAAAACCAGACATGGATGAGAAGATCATATTTATATATGTGCAAAAGAAGGTGAATCTAAATATAATTTAGTAATAGGAAGAGAACAAAAAGCCCAGACTCTTCAATATAAAGATAAAGGTTAAAAAGACCAATATTGATGCTTTGTTCAACTTAGGATAATAGGAAAATATCATTCTAGTAGAGATAATCAAGAAATTGGGATTGGAAGTTCATGATCATCCAAGTCAATATCCATTGGAATGGGTAAATAAGGATGCAAATATAAAGGTAACAAAATAGTGAAAAATTAGATTTGTTTTTAGTGCTTATTTTATTGATGAAGTAGAACTAGATATAGTTCCCATTTATATATGTGGAGTGGTGTTTGGAAGTCCTTATATCAAAGATGGTGAATCCTTCACCATTAATGTGCACATGGGCAAGTCCAAGATTTCACTAGTAAGTGCAAACCAAGCCAAGAACTTGATTAGTTCAAGAAAGAAGTATGTTTTACTATTTTTAAGAGAAAATTAGTTTGTAGAAGGATCAACAAGAGTAAAGTCATCCCAAAAGGGGTGTACTAAGAAATAAAAACAAAAATTGGAATATTTTGTATAGGTATATATGGATGTGTTCTAGTGTTACAACCATTTTGTTAATCCTTCTTGTAAATATTCATAAGTTCTACTTGTAATTAAATTGTGGAAATGTAAGCACAATTAAATAGATAGTAAAATGGACATAGTTTTAGAGAATTTGAGGAGTGAATTGCTTGGAAAATTGGAGAAAATGGTTATTTAAGGACAACAATGGTATGATTGGCGTTCCTTTAATGGATTTGATTCCATATTTATGGAGCTAGAGGAAGTGTATGGGATTCCCAAAGGGAGGAAAAATGCATACTCTTGTTGGGAAAGTCCATAGACATAAAATAATTACAGATTAAAAGAGAGAGAAACACTGTAAGGGAATCCTTAAAAAAGAACAAACAAAAAAGGACAATAATGGCGAAATAGGTCTCAAAAGGGGGGACATTCGAGGAGGAGGAATGGGAATATGCATTAGGGAGATGGAATTTGAGGGGAATACCATAAAACATTTGATGGAGGATGATTAGGCACCATTGGAGGCTAAAAAGTGATGGAAAGATTCCCTTGAATGTGATTAACACAAATACAATTGGAATAGGACAATATTCAAATAGAGAATCCAACCCTCGAATTAGGGAAATAGTTGGAGAGAAGGCATCACACAAGGAAAAGAGGAATCATGGTTCCTATAGGCTCAACGTAATTCAAACCTAGTGGCATGAGGATTTAATCGAACAATAGTTCGAGGAAGGGGATGGTGCACATTTTTGGATGGTGTTGGGAAAAAAGAGGCTCATTGGTAGGTATTGCTAGGGTTACACACTCTTGGGTGAAAATCATTGGAGGGGGGACATTTGATATAAGGATGTAAGAAATAATAACAAAATTATAGTGCTAGGAGTGGAAGGATGAGAAGAACATTTCTCAAGCGAAGGAGAAGGGACACTCTGGACTCCTAATTTGGGTGGAGACCCTTTTTCCTTTGGATTCCTATTGGTAGAAGAGTTCTTGGTGTTTCTCCAAGCATGATTGTGGGGATAAAATTTTTTTTAGAGAGCTCTAGACTCTGAATTTATGGTGGATCCACGACAGGATTTGTTGCCTAGATTAAATGGGTGGAGATGGTGAAGTCTCTAGAATCCTCGAGTTAAAAAAATGCTTCATTATTTTCCCTCGAGCATTCCTCCTTGGCAATATCTGAACCTAGATAGGGGATGATTAATTTCAAGAAAGGTTGCATTATAGTTAATATTAGGTTGGGTGAAGAGTTGAACTCCTAATATTAGCTTTCAATTACCTTGTGTACATTATATAAGTGCTCATTACTTGGAATGCATGTATCATAATTACTCCATGAACGATTACTTGTGAACTTAAGTAGGAATTTCTGAACCATCATATGGTCTGGGGTGATTAACTATTAATATGCACATGGTGACAAATCTTGCTAACATGATGGAATTAATCTTGAGTGCTCTTTCAAGAGAACTATTGACTATGCTCCTGGTATCCCACAACAACCAAGATATACTTTTATCGCCATACGCCCAATGGTTTCTATTTATGTATATGGATATGGTATCTAATGACTTGTTGATGTAGGTAATTTTTGTCTTGAATATTGAAGTTTTGGACAACCTATTGCTATTACCTTAGATGCATAGTATTCCCTTAATAATTTCATGGTTGGATACATGGTTGAGTGTGTGAATGGTTAGTGATATATAAACATTGTTGGGTAAATGGTGTGTTGGTACATACTAGAGTTTTGGCGTGAACCCTGTGAAAATTAGAAGAAGGAAATTCATTGTGTATATGATTATAATGTAAACATTTCCGTTGTTAGTATATCTATGCCATTGATGAGGAATGCCATATTTTCCTGTGTAATTTAATGGGAATGTATGGTCATGTCTAATGATGGTTGTGTTACCAATTTAATTTCCAGGGCATGATAGATGTTGTAACAACCCCCAGTTAAAGTTTTATGTAATAAAGGATAATAGAGGGAAAAAGAATAAGACCAAGGTCATGCGAAATGTATCCCAAGATGCATGTCGGGAAAACACTATAGTGGGCATCACTTGTGGTTTATTATGGATAAGGAAATTAGCAAAGGCACTGGAAAAGGCAAAGAGGAAATAACTAGAATTTAATTATGAAAATAAAGGAAAATATGGAGAAATGGAGATGAAGAGGCACAAAAATGAATGAGAAGGAAATTGAAGAAAAACTAATGGAAAATGAAGAAAAAGGGAAATCAATGATAAGAAGGTGTCAGAGAAACAATTCATAGCTTTTGACAGTTCAAATTTTGTTAGTTCTAGCTTTAGCTCTCTTACACTCTTGCACACTCAGAGAATTCTTGGAGCACCTTAGTATTCACTTGAATTTGGAGAAAGGAAAACAAGCAAACTAAGGAAGGAAAATGACCAATGATGAGCCCTATAAATGGGTAATTATATGGGCTCATTTTTCCTCCTAACTTAGCTTAATCCACCATTCTCATTAGTTTATTGTATGTTTTTTATTATATTTATTCCAATAGAGTGAGTTGGGTTGGTCATTATGCCTTAAAGTCTATTGTGTGCTTAATGCAGATTTTTTGTCAATTTTGGAGACAAAGTCAAAGATTTAGTGAATATTTGGTAGCAAATATTCGAAGAAGACAAGGGAGAGGATTTATAGGAGGGTGTCCCCATCATTTATGACTCCCTACTTTGAATTATCCTTTAGAAAGCTCGAAACACAAGCAGCCACATCAATGCACCAAAGAGGCAGCCGAGCAAGTGGAGGATAACTGTTGTCTATCTCACGTTTTGGGAGCCAAGCCTCCCTAATTTTAAGGGAACTGTTGGGAACTCTAGTTGTATAAGTAGAGAGGCCTAGGGCCTCATTAGGTTGTTGAATATTAGTCAAATTTTTGAACTTTTGTTGCAGTTTTGCTCTACTCAACTTCGAGCTTATTTTCACTGACAGTTTCATGTAATGCTATTATTATTTTGATAATGAAGATGAGATCTTGTTCAAGATAGCACTAAGTTACCTCAGAGGGATAAATATCTTGGGTTATATGTTTTGTTTCAGTTTATTAATTAATTGTTTTTATATAGATTTCTGTCTTAGTTAAGGATAGGTTGCTTTTGGTGATTTAAAAGGTTGTTTCCATTTCAGTTTGCTGTAGAAGGTTGAACAATGATAGGAAAAAGATACAGAAAGGCCATCAATAGAGCCTTGGCCTCCTTTCCTGCCTCTAGGACCATGAACTGAGGCCAAGACCCTCCTGTTGCCACAAAAAAACATAGATTTACCTTTAAGATATGATTTCTAGTGTTGTAGATTGTTAGAAGGTTAATGCTTTGCTGTAGATCTATTTCTCCATGCTCATGTCTGCATTTGCAATAAATTTCCTTCCATGCTTCCTTTCCATATAGAATAGTTCAACATTTACTTTCCTAGATCATAATTTAGCTTAGCTTGATGCAAAGTTCTGTTTTTTTGGTATAGCTAGTTTCTTTGCTTACTTAATCTCAGTGTTTGATTTTTAGTTCTCTTGTAGTACATCTCTGCTCACAATAAATCAACCAATCAGACATCACCATCTCTCTTTGATCCATGTTCCATAAGTCACTCAAAGTCCCTCACAAATCTGCCTTAGTTTTCTGCACTTTTCTCATGAACTTTCCTTTCTTTCCTTGAACAAGTCCAACCATATTTCTCTTTCCCGACCCTTCTTGATGAACCCTAGACACCTTAACACATCACGCTAGCCTGCAGCTACCCTTTCCACCTTCTTTTCCACCTTCAAAACCTCCAAAACTGCTCTTGGCATCCTCCTGTATACCTCCTGTAGACCTCCTGTAGATCCCCTATAGCCTCCTGTATATTTTCCTGTAGGTGTCTTTTTGAAGTCCGATTGTAGGAAAAGCCTCCAGAAGGCCACCTGAGACCTCCTAAGACCCATCCAAACTTTCCTACACCTCTCCAAACTCCAAATTCGCCCTCCATCACCACCTAATCATTGCGCACTCACAAACAAATAAATTACATGCATGACAATTTCACCTAAAAATACATAAAAATCCAAAAATATGTTTTTTTCCTCATTCCCTTCTAGAAATAGCTTGAGTAGATGTTGTTTACTTCCTAGATTAAGTAATTGCATTCATTTCATCATTTTTATCTCTCTTTCTGTAAAAGTAGGATTAGTTGGTTAATTAGGGTTTGCTAGGTTTACCTTACATTTCAATCTTCTTCTCTTTTCTACAAGTAGACTAGCCTCTGTAGAGTAAGCTTTCCTTTCTTTCATCACATATAGAGATTCTTCTGGAGTCCATAGAAGTTGGATTGAGCTCCTAGTGATCTTGTGCCAGCTGACCAAGTGACAGCCTGCAATAAGAACTAGTACTTGTGCATACATCACCATCGCTTGCAAGTTTGTGACGAACTACCGGGTTGATAAAAGTAAAGTAGGAAGCCCAGGAGTTGTAGCATTATTGCTGCAATACTGGTGCTTACCACTTTTTGGTGTCGTTACCGGGGAAGCATCAGAATATTGTGTGATTACTTCTCTTCTTCTATTTCCGACTGCAACATTTTGCTAAGAAGTTTATTTAAGCAAACATAGAGTAGTTGTTTCTTTCAATTCCTGCATTTCTTTGCTTTCATTTCAATTTTGCAATTTCCATTTCAGAAAAAGTAGATTATTCATTTTCTTTCTTCCATTTCAATTCTGCAATTTCCATTCCAATAAAAGTATATTAGTCATTTACTTGCTTTCATTTCAGTTCTGCATTTCATTTAGACAAGTTCATTTTAGTTAGTTGCAATTTTTTCTATTCAATCAATTTCAGTTTTGCAGGTACTATCAGTGTGGGGAAAGAGAAACAAAAATCAACCAAAAATATTTCCTTTCATGCCTCATAGGAATAGAGATAATTCAGAAAAATGTTTGCCCAACAACCCCACTGCTTCACACAGCCAACCTTCTCTCTTCTTCGGTGGCTGCAATCAAGAAAAACCCTTAGGTAACAACCAGACATATTTGAAGAACCTATAGGGGAAGAAGAAGAAGAAAACACTCCTCCAGAGCCAATGGTTGAAAACAGAAAGGTTGGGAGCAGTACCTTTTCTTCCAACTCATCCATTAAAGGTGAAATTGGAAACATGCAGGAAGACTTCAAGAGTGAGATGTTGCAGATTCTTGCCATGCATATCAAAAGAAAACAAGAGGAAGCAGACAGGGCTTTGGCCATTTTTTGCCCTAGATGCACCATGAGGCATCCTAGAAATGAATGCCCATTCAAATCTATAGAGGTTTGTTCAATCTATGAAGAAAATCATTCTACAAACAAGTGCTTGTCCTTGCCTGGACTTAAAGCTATATAGCAAGGGGCCAAAGGAGTCATTGAACATATCTATTACATAAACCAAAAGAGGCTGCATGGACCTCGACCATACCAACAGGGGATGCAAGGGACATCCCAGGCATACTACAACCCAAACCAAGTCACTTCCATACTTTCTTGGGGTCCCCCTGCTCATCCTTCCTGGTCCACGCCTCCTCCTTAGCCCTTCACATCTTAATATCATGCCCAACCAGTCAACCATTCATTTGAACCCCATGCTTAGCCGCAACCTCAGTGGAATTCATCTCATCCAGGGTGGATGCCCCAATACATCTCTCTTCCTGCTCTTCAACCTCCACCACCTG
The DNA here is from genome assembly GCA_000404065.3 of Pinus taeda. Taxonomy (NCBI): domain Eukaryota; kingdom Viridiplantae; phylum Streptophyta; class Pinopsida; order Pinales; family Pinaceae; genus Pinus; species Pinus taeda. Next base: position 11,448 of record APFE031523381.1, on the reverse strand, counting down.
TCTAACCACAACCCCATCCGCATCCATCTCGAATATATACTCCCACTCGACTACTTGTACCACCATTTCCAAACCCACACATTGAGGTAGCTCAACCCATTTACAATGTTGAGGTCCAACACTTCCAAACAACTCCTCTCAGGCTCAATGGTATTCACCATAGTTCAGGAAGAGTATTGCAAAAAAAGAGATTATATTGATATCAACGAAGGACCACATCCAACAGAAGAAGATGCAAAAGAGAAGATCAAAGAACCATGGGCTGCACTTGATGAAGAGAAGACATCAAAATCAGAGATTGAGAGAGCTCTCTCATGGTTACCATCAAATCGTCCATGTATTCAAGAGAAAAATCAGCAAAAAGAGGAAGATATGAAGGTCATGGTAGAAGAAGACATGAAGAATGATCCAGATCAGCAGAAGGGCCAAGGACATCGCAACTATATTGAGTGATGGTTCCAGACAGTCACTAAGTTGCAGCATCACTCTTTTCCTCAACTATGCTGGATCCCTTCAAAGTCAAATCATTTGGTCTATGAAATCTGGATATATGTCAAAGCATACATTTCCAGCCTCCACATCTTTTTTTCTATCATATTGATGTGCACATGGCTCCATTGGAAGTATTCTTATACTTGAAAATTATTTTTTTTTGCAAGTAGGGTAGGGTATAGAGAGAAAAAAAATGAAAAAAATGAAAAATAAGAGAAAAAATAAAAATCTAAGGTGAAAACCTCCTTGGAGGTGCCTTAGATTGGCTCATTGATTGAAAACCTCTGTGAGGGAGTCAATGGGTTGGAAATAAGAAAAAGAGGAAGAGGAATAATATCCCTAGGTGAAAACCTCCTTTGGAGACACCCAGGGAAGGCAATTCGGGTGAAAACCTCTCTGAGGTGCCCTAGTTGTTTTCAAAAAAAAGGAGAAAAAGAAAAAGAAAAATGAATTTCTAGTTATATTGTAGGTGCAGGAGGACTATAGGAAGTAGCAGTAGGTGCCCAGGGAGCTCTGAAACCAATAACAACATCTATCCTACCTTCCCTCACCTTTCTCCATCATTCTTGACATTCTTTTCACCTCACTGTTCTTCTTTTCCGAAAACCGTGTTTTCTACAGGAGGCCCTATGTTTTCTATAGGAGGCTCCTGTAGAAATTATAGAGAGCCAGAAATGGATTTTAAAAGCAGCTTGAGGAACAGGGAAGCTTCATACAGGGTTTATAAATCCTCCTGCAATATTCAAACCTCTCTTCCATCATTTCCAAGCCTACATCACACCCCAAGCTCATTTTTCTTACTGTCCAAAAAACTGCAGGATGCTCTGATGCCAAAAATACATAAAGCATAATTTTTTTTTTCCTTAACTTGAAAACCGCGCATCAATTTAAAATATTGTTTCATGGGGAGTTGCATGTGGATGATGGTAATATGCTCAAGAAATTTTAGCAAATTCCAATGCACGGTCACCAAGCAATTGGCCTCCATCACTTTCGGCCATTTTTACATTTTCTCGATATCTGTGAATCCATTTAAAGAACTGTTTTGCAGGGAGATGCATATGGATGATGGTAACATGCCCAAGAAATTTCAGCCAATTCTAGTTCACAATTTCCAAGAAATTGACCTCCATCACCTTCAACCATGTTTACATTTTCTTGACATTCGTGCATCCATTGACCAAAATGTTTCTATGGGAGGTGCATAATGATGATGGAAACATGCTCAGAAAATTTCAGGTCAATCCACTCTACCATTTGGGGGATATGGACAAAACAAGTCACTGTCCCATTAAAATCAAGCCACAACAGCAAAAGAAGTGCAACCATGGGATTGAAGGAGACATCTGAAGCTAGATCCAGCCAAGGGATACCTACACAAAACAACCAGCCACACATCAGAAAGAAAAAAAGCATACAATAGAGGAGATACAGGCATGTAGCAAGTGAAATATGAGCATGCGGCAGCAAAGGAACCAAAATGCACCACAACACACACATTCGACTTGCAGGTAAGCGTCTAACCCTCTCCTTTGTTGCATCTGTGTAATTCAAAAATATGCATAAGTAAATGAGATGGTTAGGGTTGAATGAGAAAAGGTGGCCAGTTCATAGGCCACCCTCATCCAGTTGACTGCACTCATCCGGAGATGCCACCACACGTGTACCTAGTCAACTCATAGAAAAATCCAAAGGATAGATAGTGGAGGGTATCCAAACTCTGATGCAATGATGGGAAGTGATTGTGGGGAAGAGTCATGAGGAGTCATGATGACAAGGCAGTGGGGACCAATGGTCCAAATATGGCAACGTACCTTTTTTCCAGCTCACCCAATCACTGGAAATATCAGACATAAGTACTCCTCCTCGAAACTCCTTCACCACCTTTTCTTCCATTTGATCCTCATCCACTTAGTTGCAACAAGCTCTATACCACCTCCATAGCCTCGAAACCATCGTTCTCTATTGTTTTTAGCCATCCTTCTGCTATCCTCGTTCTACAAGAGTAGTAACAGGTTCTATAGGAGCACCTATAGCCAGACTTTCTATAGGAGGGGTAGTAAGCAATTTTTAAGGAGAAAACACAGGGTTTTTGCTCAAATTCTGTCTTGAAGAGGTAGGTTCTGTATAGACCCACCTTGAATGTTAATATATGCAAGAAATGATACAATATTATGGAGGAATTAAGCCTGCAGAAGAGAGGAATTCAATAAAAACATTTTTGCCTATTTTCTAAAAGAAAAAACACAATTTTTCTTTGTTTCCCGTGTCTTCAAATTTTTTGTCTCCATCTCTACTTGGGGTGTTCCAAAAGGGTATAAGAAAAATGACAGGGAGATTCATGAGGAAGGAACACACAATTTTAGTCAGGCTCCATGAACATCTTGAGGTGGTAGCCATTTTCACCAGAGCCAATTGGTTGCCATTTTTCGAAAAATTTCAAGGGTTTGATGAAGAAGTGGCTGAGGAGTTTACCCTTGCTTTAGTACCTCGTTCGAAGACCCATGCCACTGTTACTTTCAGAGGTCTCACCATGGAAATCACCCCAAAATTTATCAGTAGAGTTACCAGCCTTCCCCTTGGATTACCTTGGAGCAAAGATGAAAAGCCAATGGGACAAGTTGCCAAGAAAACCTCCATCCATCCAAATGAACATCTTGTAGAAGACAAAAATGGCATTAGAAGAACACGCATACCTTACCTGTGGGATGAGGTCAATTACCAAATAATCAAGTATATTTCCTATGAAGGGAGGTATAGCATAGTTTATGGCTACCATTTTAAACTTCTCCATGAGTTGAGATATGGCATGGACACTCCAACACCCCAGAAACTCAGCATTCCCTATTTTCTCGTGCAGTCCCTTATAGACTCTAGCATTAAGTTGAAGGTAGGAGGTCCAAATCAGTTGGCTCACCATGGGTTGATTAAACTATTAGTGGAAGAAGGCCTCCATACCTTCACAATCCCCATAGCATGGAAAATCTTTAGAAACATGACAGAAGAAGATGATATAAAGGCCCTCACATATGATCACATTCCTTTTGATAGTGAGGGGGAAGAGAAGTAAGGGGAAGAACGGGAGGAAACTAAGGAACAACCAGAGGAGGAAGAAACCAAAACAAAGCAAGAGGAAACAAAACCAACAGAGACAGGGAAGACCAAAGGAGAGGAAAAAGGGGCAGAAAAGACAAAAGTGTCTCCTGAGACCCTAGAACGAGAGGCAATAGCTGCCCTCACTACCCTTAGCACCCCAATGAAACCAAAACAAAAGAGGAACAGGCGAACATCAATGTATTTCAGGGCTTCTTCAACAATGCCTATTGTAATTGAAGATTCACCCACTGTCAAAGGGGAAGAATCTATCTCTAAAACCCCCCATCACATATGAAAGAGGAAGTCCCAAATCTTCCACCTGGAAGGAAAGAGTGCAAGTACAGGACTCAAAAACAGCTTTGTAGGAGGCACAAACCGTTCTACAGGCGACCCTAACTAAGCTACAAGAGACCGAAAAACTTGAAAAAAGGGTAGAAGAATAGCCAAAGGGGAAGGAGGAAACAACAGAGACCCAAGAACCTAAACCCCATCCTAGTTTGGGCTCTTATTACAATCTTCTTGAGGGGGGGGGGGGGGGCGAATTATTCCATAGAAATTTGCAGTCTCACTTTTCTTTGGGTTGGAAAAGGAAAGAATAATGACCCACAGATGGATGAAAATCACCAAATCCAAGGTGGTAGAGGATATTGGCCACATGGAGAACCAGCTTAGAGAGATGGGTAGGGAATTAAGTGATGTAAGACATAGAGAGGTAATCAGAAGAACTCACTTGGAAACAAAAAATGAGTTGCTAAGAAGACAACTGCAAGAAAAGGAGACACAATTGGCATGCATGGCTAGCTGGTCTATGGAGGCACTACAGTGTAGGACACTAGCAAAATCATATGGAGTATACCTCAAAGACCAGTGGCTACAGTTTCATATCAAGACTTTGGCACAAAGAGGCACAATTCCCTTTCAGGATTACAGACAGTTCATAGACCTATGTGACCAAAGTTCAGCAGAAGACAAGGCAAAGATAGCAGAGTTCTATTTGCATAACATGGCCCTCACTGATATGAACCTATGGGATCCTAATATTAGGCTAGGGGAACTGCAGCTAATGGCCATGGCATCATGGATGAATCATGAGGAGAAAAGGGCAACAAAAATTAGAAAGTTGATGGAAAAAGAGCAAAATGATCAGAGCTGAACCATCAAACCCCATGGCTCTCATCAGTACACACCAGCTGCCTACAAATAATCCTCAAAGTGCCCCTAAGTATATAAATGATCAGGCTCAGGCCATTATACATTTTGAAGAAATGGAAAGATTACTTGGAGATGACTATATTCATGCTTGTATGAGGAGGTGGAATACACTACTACACAGCTTGCAAAAAAGGGAGTATCACTCCCCAACCAAGATGAAAGAGGCATTATGGAGAGTTCCACTGTACAAGCACTCTATGTAGAGTTTGAAAGTCAATTGGATTGGCCTCAAACTAAGTCCCCCACTGCTGCTAGGACTGCTAGAGGGCAGAAAAGAGGAAGAATAACAACAACAATGGGAAGAGGTGGACAAAAAGGCAAGATTCCATGAAAAATAAGAGGACCTCATATCATAAGCATGGGATGTCAGGGAGGCCATCAGGGCCATCAAAGATGAGGAAATGGACTAGTTGCTTAGAGGATGAGCAACACATTCAGTAGGGGGTGATGATGAGCCCCATAAATGGGTAATTATATGGGCTCAATTTTCCTCCTAACTTATCTTAGTCCACCATTCTCATTAGTTTATTGCATGTTTTTTATTATATTTATGTTAATAGAGTGAGTTGGGTTGGTCATTATGCCTTGAAGTCTAAGTGTGCTTAATGCAGATTTTTGGTCAATTTTGGAGGCAAAGTCAAAGATTTAATGAACATTGGTAGCAAATATTTGAAGAAGACAAGGGAGAGGGTTTATAGGAGGGTGTCCCCCTCATTTATGACTCCCTACTTCAAATTCTCCTTCAGAAAGCTCGGAGCACAAGCGGCCACATCAATGCACCAAAGAGGTAGCCGAGTAAGTGGAGGATAACTGTTGTCTATCTCAAGTTTTGGGAGCCAAGCCTCCTTGATTTTAAGGGAGTTGTTGGGAGCTCCAGTTGTATAAGTAGAGAGGCCTAGGGCCTTATTAGGTTGTTGAATATTTGTCAAATTTTTGAACTTTTGTTGCGGTTTTTCTCTGCTCAACTTTGAGCTTACTTTTGTTGACAGCTTCATGTAATGCTATTATTATTTCGATAATGAAGATGATATCTTGTTCGAGCTAGCATTGAGTTACCTTAGAGGGTTGAAGCTCTTGGGTTAGGGCCCAATCCAAGTTGCCAAGCACCTCTTGTTTTGTATATATATGTTTTGTTTCAGTTTATGAATTAATTGCTATTAGATAGATTTCTTTCTTAGTTAAGGATAGGTTGCTATTGGTGATTTAAGAGGTTGTTTCCATTTTAGTTTGCTATAGCAGGTTGAACAGTAATAGGGAAAAGATACAAAAATGCCATCAACAGAGCCTTGGCCTCCTTTCCTCCCTCTGGGGACCATGAAGTAAGGCCAAAACCCTCCCGTTGCCACAAAAAAAACATAGATTTACCTTTTCCATAGGATTTCTAGTGTTGTAGATTGTTAGAAGGTTAATGCTTTGCTGTAGATCTATTTCACCATGCTCATTTTTGTCTTTACAATAAATTTCCTTCCATGCTTCCTTTCCATATAGCATTGTTCAACATTTACTTTCCTAGATCAAAATTTAGCTTAGCTTGATGCAAAGTTCTGTTTTTTTAGTATAACTAGTTTCTTTGCTTGTTTAGTCTCAGTGTTTGATTTTCAGTTCTCTTGCAGTACATCTCTGCTCACAATAAATCAACCAATCAGCCATCACCATCTCTAATCCATGTTCCACAGGTCACCCAAAGTCCCTCACAAATCTTCCTTAGTTTTTTGCACTTTTCTCATGAACTTTCCTTTCTTTCCTTGAACAAGTCCAACCATATTTCTCTTACCTGATCCTTCTTGATGAAACCTAGACACCTTAACACATCACCCTAGCCTTAAAATACCGTTTCAAATAGATTTCCCACCTTTAAAACCTCCAAAACTGCTCTCGGCATCCTCCTGTAGACCTCCTGTAGACCCCCTGCAGCCTCTTGTAGATTTTCCTGTAGGTGTATTTTTGAAGTCTGATTGCAGGAAAAGCCTCCAGAAGGCCACCTGGGACCTCCTAAGACCCATACACACCTTCCTACACCTCTGCAAACTCGAAAGTCACCCTCCATTGCCACCTAATCGTTTTGCATTCACAAACAAATAAATTACATGCATGACAATTTCACCTAAACATACATGAAAATCCAAAAATATTTTTTTTCCTTGTTCCTTTCTAGAAATATCTTGATTAGATGTTGTTTACTTCCTAGATTAACTAATGACATTCATTTCATGGTTTTTATCTCTCTTTCTACAAAAGTAGGATTAGTTGGTTAATTAGGGTTTGCTAGGTTTACCTTACATTTCAGTCTTCTTCTCTTTTCTGCAAGTAGAGTAGCCTCCGTAGAGTAAGCTTTGCTTTCTTTCATCACATATAGAGCTTCTTGTGGAATCCATAGAATTTGTCTTGAGCTCCTAGTGATCTTGTGCCAACTGACCAAGTGACAACATGCAGTAAGAAGTAATACTTGTGCATACATCACTGTCACTTCCAAGTTTGTTACGAACTACCGGGTTGATAAAAGTAAAGTAGGAAGCCCAGGAGTTGCAGCATTATTGCTGCAATACTAGTGCTCACCAACCAACAAAAGAAAGAAAAGGACAAGCAAAGGAAGGTTGGATCAACATCTTCAATAGGAGGATTTTGTAGGCAACAGGTTGCATGCATGATTTCTTAGTTGAGGTGTGAAATGCATGGTACATCCATTTATTTCTTTGGTTCATTTGTTGTCATTGGCATGGGTTTTTCCTAGTTTGATAGTGGTTTCATCCTTTCCTTGCCATTTATAGATAACCACGGTTTGATGGGATTCATTCTTGGTTGAGATTTGGATTTTCGGAAGGTTTTAGAACTTGGTGAGGTGGTACCAAGAAAAAAACCAAGGGTTGGGGTGGATATGGTTATTTCTAGAAATCCCTCAACAGGTGGGTGGAGACAAGAAAATTACTGAAGGTATGGTGAAGGGATTCTTAGGTATCCAAGATTGGTTTGGTTTTGTGATCTTAGGATCGGTTTAGGTGAGATCATGGTGGCTTGAGAGTGGAGGTTGTTTAACCTCTAGAGTCCCCAGTTGATTATGTCTTCGTTTATCCCATGATATCCCACATTCATGCTTGGAATATGGCACAGGGGTGATTGGATGAAAGAAGGATTTGGTTCAACCCAATCTATGTTCACGTGGTACATGGAAGTCCTTGAGTTAGTTGGCTTTTTCATATGTTAATACAATGTGTTTTCCTCTTTATGATTCATGAGCACATGTATTGTTTATTATGTGATCTTATGGTTGATTTTTCATGGTTATCATTATGGTTATATGCTATCTATATGCATGGTTCTATGATGTGCTAAAGCTATGGCTCTTGTTCATGATTTGATAGGTATTTGGAATGGTTGATGAATGCATGGGCTAAAAAGTGTTGTTGTAGCTAGTTAGAGAGGGAATAAATCCTTCTCGGTGATTCTCACATGATCAGATATGCATTCATGACCTGTAACATATATGTTTTCCATGTTATTAATGAAATGTCTATTGTGTACTAGGCATGTATTGGTTAAGATTTTGATCAAGTTTTGGATGGTTAGCCTTTTTATAATTATTTTCATGATTCTGGAAAGCTACAGGCAATGTTGGGTAGTGGTTTGGAGGCTATCTTGAAAAGGTGACTTAGATCTCACTATCGCAAGCAAAAAACTGGGGATTTGGGGTCACAACAACATGGATCTAGGCATGTGCATGTGGTTAGAGGCTCACAACCACATGCATGCAGTGTTAAGGGTGTGTTTGAGCTATTAAGTTAGGGAAAAAGGGTTCCAACATAGGGATTGGTCACATGGGGTGGTTGATCAACCTCTAAGTGATTTGTAGTTCATGAGGGAAGTAATAAGTATCAGTTGGCATGCCTCACTTCCTTAACTAGAACTCGAAGGTCAAGTCATGTAATAGTAGCACTTAGCTCCTGTTTACCATGGAGAGCTAGTAAAAGTGGGTAAATGTGGGATGAGGTGCTACAGATTGGTACCAAAGCTTCTAGGTTAAAAATTGATGAGTCTCATCAATAGGTATATTATATGGGTCACAATGCCATCCTCCAGCTTATTAAATTATATTTTTCTCACATTTATCTACAAATTTTGTTATATTATGCTTAGTGTGAGGAGTAAAAGATGTGTTTCTATGTCATGTGGCCTAACGTGTGTTAAATGGAGGAATTGGAGTAAATTTGAGTTAATTTGACTGCAGGAACTTAGAGTAGACAACAAGAGAGATTATAGGTGGTTGTCCACCTTCTTAACGCATCCAATTAGTCAAAGATCCCCACTCTAGCTCTCATCAACTTGATGTTATTGGCAACCAAGCAGGTCGAGTTCATTAGCAGCCGAGTAAGTGCAAGTCAAGAAAGATCTAGATCCACCTATTCTTGAGTTAGGGAGACAAACATCCCTATTTTCTATGGAGATGTTGGTATATCACCTTTGTATAAATAAACATTCTAAGGAACTCATTAGGATTCAAAGTTTTATTGTAGCTAAGAGGCCATTAGCTGAAACACTTGTGACTGTTATTTTGATGATGTATTTGACATTTATGGAATGATAATGAAAATATTTGTTTTGATCCTGCATTGAGTTGATTTAGAGGGTTGAAGCTCTTGGGTTAGGGCCCAACCCTAGTAGCCTGAGTTCCTCTCATGTATCTTCATTTATTCTAGCCTAGAATGTTGATTAGTTACTATAATTCAGTATAATTTTATTCATGTTTTGTTAGCTTTATAAGGCTTATTAGTTGCTTCTTATTCATATCATTGTTAGATTAGAAGGTTAATTAGTTGCTATAGTTTAGTAGAGTAAAATTCATCAAAAACTCTGTGACTGTGATCCCTATCTTATCTCCTTCATGGGAGCATAATTAGAGGACCCCACCATCGCAACCCAAAAATAGAGTGTGATTTCCCACACATTGCATAGATCAAGTTCTTAGCATTATTATATAGTTTGTTTATGATTTCTTGGAAAGGTTTAAATTTGGTATCTTTCTTCACACATGATTGTTTGAGCTTAGAAGGTAGCTCATTGCATAGATCGAGTTCTTAGCATTAGTTAGATAGTTTTCCAAATTCAATTCATATTTTCCACATTTACTTGTAATATTTTTCAAATGAAAAGAGGAATAGGTGCACGTATTTTTGCAGGGTCATTGGATATTTAGGCAAGGAATCCTTTCACCAAATACATCTAGGATATCTCCTTTTTTTATGCATGCCAACCCATGTTCTTGATATCTATTTTTTCGTCATCGTGAGTAGCCATCTTAGTCTAAATCTGGCATTCTTGAAGTGTTGGGCTTGGCTAGGGGTGTTGAGAACCTTCCCTACCTTCCCCACAAACTTCATACAACTTTCCATCACTTCAACCCATCATTATTACCCTCAAAACCCTCTCAATCAACTTCCTGTAGCATTTTAGGACTTCCTATAGCACTTATAGGAATCCTATAGCAACATCATGTAGCTCACCTGTAACAACCTATTTTGACCCTATTGTGACCTGCAATGATAACATATCTTAGTTTAGGAGTAGGTTGACTCCTCAACTTGGACTCGATGACCAAAAGTACCACCTAGATCATCCCTTTCATTCCTTTTCATTTCCTACAAGATCAAATAACATTAATTCTTTCATTCCAAATTTGGTAATTATAACTTTACTTAATCCGCAAGTGTGAATTAGTTAAATAATGCATGCATGCTTGAGTTGTGAATTGGTAGGATAGCCTTCTATTTTCAAGCAACCATAATATATAGACGATTGATGGAAAATTAGAGTAGTTTCCTTTGTACAAATTAGCATAATTCTTGTGTTCTTTCATAGCATTTACAAGTTTGAGTCAAAAGATTTTATTTTCTTAGTACTAGGACTAGCCTTCACATTTTGTTTTTAGTGGTTAATCTCCTTTTAGTTCTATTAGCGCTTGAGATTTCACCTCAGGCTGAGAAAGGTAAACCTTCAAGGCAACATCAAACCATTTCACCTCGTAGCTAGCCCTACGAGGTATGAGAAGGCTCTCTCGGGTCAGATTTGGTAGATCTTTCAATATGATAAGCTGACCAATTAGGATCAAAGATATTAGGCTATTAAATTGATAAGGGGGTTGATTTAAAGATTTTTGGGTTTTTGGTGGCAATTGGAGGGAGTGCAATTCAGGGTGCAGGGATTGAGCATAGTTTTTTGCAGGGGGATCTTTGGGGCAAGGTAGGACTGAGCGCTGATGCCTTAATCTGAGATGGATGATCAGGGATGATAGAGAAGGAGCTAAAGAGGGCAAACAACCATTTGAATCCTCTCTAGACAGTAGAAAACATAATTTTTGAACAAACTAAAAAGCTGAGCATGTCAAAGCATGAATTCAAACTTTACCACTTCATCTGTCCAAATAGAAGCAAAAGAGAGATGTGGAATACATAAACAGACTTACAAGAACATGTAGAGAACACACCATCAACAAAACAATCCACAAGAATCCACAATGATGTCTGCAAAACCCTGGCCTTCCTTTTCTTTAAATTGCAGAGATAGATGTACAATATACAATAAAGCTTTCTCCCACAAGAGTCCAACCATGAAAATGAGAAAGAGAGAGCATAATAAAGACCATCTAACTCCTTTCCC